>PGWS01037638.1:0-135433 GCA_002896235.1 Cicer reticulatum
TGTCTATCATATATGTATTTTTTCTTTTGTTTTTGAAGGTTGATAAACAAAGATACAAATCACCTTGAAGATTT
Source organism: Cicer reticulatum (assembly GCA_002896235.1). Taxonomy (NCBI): domain Eukaryota; kingdom Viridiplantae; phylum Streptophyta; class Magnoliopsida; order Fabales; family Fabaceae; genus Cicer; species Cicer reticulatum. The sequence continues at coordinate 75 of PGWS01037638.1, forward strand.
GATATCATATATTTGTCATTTGTTGGGTTTTGAATGTGTTTTGTTGGCTGATATGTGTCACTGTTTATGGGGTTCATTTTGTTTTATTTGTAATTTTTTAACTTTTTAGAGTTTGTTAATTATGTATTCATTTTGTTATTTTGTTTTATTGGAAGGTTGTTGCATTACAAACTTGTTAGTAATTATTTTATTAGATTTGATTATAAATTTTATTAATTTTCCTTGTATATAAAAGCCTAGTTTAGCGTATTTAAAAAAATGTAAAATATAATATTTAAACATTTTAATGTGAATAAGGCTTTTAAATAGGCTTACAGGCCAGACCATGATAGGCCGTAGGCCAAGCTCAGGCCAAAAAAAGCTTATGATAGGCCATAGGCCTAAAAAATTCATCGTAGGTCAGTTCAGGCCTTTCAAAGTTGGGCCTGGCCTGACCTATTCCCACCCATATTCAAGATACAAATCATTTCTTCATGATTTAAGCCTAATTTTTTAAGGTACTTTGAAACACATAAATGAAGTTAAATGTATTGACCATTTTAATTGTTTTTAACAATAAATTCTTTATTAAAATTTATCTATATTTTAATAAATGCTTGTTAAGACAAAAAGTGAGGATATGACATAAAGAATTTAAAACAAAAAGTAAAACAGATAAGGGAAGAAAAGAACACATATTTTTATTCTAGTTCACAATAATTGTTTCTACATTTAGTCTTCCCTCTTTTAGAGAGAGTTTGCCTTAGTAATGTGAAGGACTTAATCCAATATAAAAGTGACAATTGTTCAATCGGCCTTGAGTGATTTTAAAGCATCTCCATACTAAGTATTGTTTATTTGCCTCTTTAAACATTGGGTACTGTCCACCGCTCCAGAAAACGAGTATTGTAGGAAATTATGGCCTCTATTTGTTACAAAAATATAAGAAATGTATTTACTAATCTTACAAGATTACTAAACAGATTAACAAAGATCAGTTGCGGAATATATTCAGGAACAAAGATTCACAGTTGCATGAATTATCAATATAAGAGTACAGATACAATGCTTATTCAGAATATTAATCAATACAGAAATTCACCAATTTAAACATTCAAGAATAAGCATTCAAGCAATATCAAAATAAAGAGAAATGATAAGAAAAACGTGCACCAAGATTTATACTGGTTCAACTATCAGTTTGATAGCCTACATCCAGTCCTGAAATCTAAACCAGATTTCAGCCTTTCCAATAGAATTGACTTGAGTACGTTTTACAGATTGTCCAACTCACACATGGTCTATCTATCCAACTCACTCGCTTCTATTACAATACCACCTTATCCCTGGAGTTACTCGCCAAACTCTCACGAGATCAAGATGAGACTTCTTCTTGATGAACACACGCACCAACCAAGATAGTCACCAATTTACACCACTGGATTTCCAGAACTTTCTTTACAGATTGTTTTTACAGAAAAGAATAAAATCGAACAAATGATGATAACTCAATCACAATATGTATTTCACACAAAAGAATTTGCCAAATGAGTATTTTTGTGTGATGAAAAATAATTGTTTCAAATGTAGTGTATTGGTTGTTAGAAAATGTGTAACAGTTGTTAGAAAATGTGTAACAGTTGTTAGAAAATGTGATTGAATCAGCTTATATATATTCAGAAAAACATCAGGTCAATCGATTGCTCAATCGATTTTATAATGGTTTAAGAACTAGCTTAGTCGATTGCCCAATCGATTATCGCATTCTTGTTTTTCTTGAATCTTGAAAATATAAGCATGACTCGATTTGCCAATCGATTCTTTTAATGCATAAATCAGAAACTGATACTAAGAATATATCAGAATCGATTGAGTAATCGATTATAGGTGTTTTGTTCAAACAATGAGATCAAAACAATCGATTGCTCAGTCGACGTATATTCATAGTCCTAATTGATTTGGCAATGAGCTGAATTCTTCTTGTAACTCAAACATTTAGCTTCAATCGATTCGTCAACCGATTGTGCTGGTCAAAGTGACTCAGACATTTACTTCAATCGATTTGCCAATCGATTGTGCTGGTCACAGTGACTTAGACATTTACTTCAACCGATTTGCCAATCGATTGTGCTTGTTACAGAACCTTAGCTATTTGGTCAAAATCAATGTGCCAATCGATTTATTCAAAGTGTTTCTGATAAATGATTAACTTCAATCGATTACCTAATCGATTGTCACAAAACTTGTAGTTTAAGAAATCTAATTCAATTGATTGTCCAATCGATTTGGTTGATCACAGAACTCATTCCTGATGAAAAACATTTTCACAATCGATTTCCCAATCGATTGATTCAGTAAGTGGTTGGTTCTGTGAATTACAAATCGATTACTCAATTGATGTCCCAATCGATTATCCAATTGATTGGATAAAACCCAGAACTCAGGTTTCACTAAAAACCTTTAAGTAATCGATTTCCCAATCGATGTACGTAGTAAAAACTCTTGTTCTGAGTCAGACAATCGATTGCCCAATTGATTCATCAATTGACTTATTAGTTGATTGATTTACTTTCTTTGGCAAATACTTAGGTATGAAATCATAGTGATTAGTCTACTAAAACAACTACTATGACAACTAATCACACTATACATATTTGCATCTTTCTCAAGCACATCCTCCAATTTTTGGTTGATTCCTTGAGTTCCAAGCTTTTGTTCCAAGTGTATAGTGTCTGCTTGTTTGCCTGAAATGTTTCTCAATTCAAATCATTAGATCAATCAAATACTTCATATGTATTTTGTGTTTGGGAATTAAATCAAAAACATGATCAGGGAAGCTCATGACTTACAAACTCCCCCTTTTTGATTTAATGACAAACACACAGTTTAACCTTGAGATTACTTTAGAATCTCCCCTTGAATTTTAGAGTTTATGATACATTTCAACAACATAGGCATGAGCTATTTGCATTCATTAATCAGAGTATTATAGCTTATACAAAATTATGTATCAGAGTACAAACAGGTACATTATAATGTATCAGAGTGCATTATGTATCAGATATCACAAGTTAATTGTCAATCAGGGTAATATCACATAATCAGATCAATATCATGTCACATGATCAGAGCAATAATCAGAGCATCACATAATCAATAGCACAAGTTAAATTTGATACTAATCACCAATGTAATATTACAAGTTAAAATCTGATACCAATCTCCCCCTTTTGTCATTGAATACAAAAAGAAATACAAGAGAGAGTGATTAATCAAAAAGAATCATAAGATATATACAAAAATATTACAAAGCAACAAAGAAAAACGAAATCCTAATCAACTAAACTAGGACTGCTCCTCATTATCATCAACGGGAGAGGTTGAGACTACTGTATTATCCTCAGCAAGTGTCTCCTCACCATGAGGTTCAGCACTTTCTAGATTGGTAGGATTTTTTTCTTCAGTCGCTTGCCTGCCAATCTCAACAATGTCTTCAAAAGACATTTTGAGACCCAAGTGCTCTGGGATGGCAGCAACGTCTTGAACCACTGAATTTAAGGTAGCTTGGAGTTCCTTAAGAGAGGCTTCCACCCTTGCATTGTGGCAGCCTGAGATTCCATCAGCTCCAACAGCTTAGCCAAAAGCTCAGGTTGTGCTTCAGCTGGTTCAGTTGGTTCAGCACTTGGTTGTGCTTGATCAGCACTTGGTTGTATCCTTGTCCAAATGCCATTGATCCTTTTCAATTGCATCTGGTTTACAATGGATTCACCAAAGGTTAGAGTGGTCTTGATTGATTCTTCATTGACACAAGAAATCTTGAAGTGCCTCAGAATCTTCGTAATCAACTGGGGTAGGGAGCAGTAGCTTGCCTTGTGCTGATTCGACCATGTTCGTCAACACAATCCAAGCCCAGCTTATCTTGAGCTCCTTGTACAGGCCCCATAGCAGGATGATATCCATCCTCTATACAACAGCGTGATTTCCAGAGCGAGGTACTAACATCCGTGTTAGCACATACATTAGCATACGATGATGAACCTTCATCTGTCCGGTTGGAAGGGAGACTTTCTCAACAAAACCTTCCATCATCAGGTCATGAATAGCCGTATGCCTATCCACTGATGATTCCCATGCTTCATCATCAGAGCCAGCCTCTGTTCTTCCATCAACTGATTCACCATAGAATGGTAATCCTGTCAGTTTGGAGAATTCTTCAAAAGTCATTGAAATTCTCTTACCCTTGACTTCAGCAGCGAATCCAGTTTTGGTGAGTTTGAAAGTTGAGTAAAAGGCTCTAATCAACCTTGGGTAGATTTCCAGAGAACAGGAAAGGAAATCCACTAAACCATGAAAATCTCAAGTGATTTTGGAAAGTAAACCCATTTGAATCAAAATAGGTAAAATCCAGAGTTCTAGCCTTTTGGATTTTCCTTTTTAAGAAGAAGAAGGAGAGCAATTTCTTCAACTGGTTTGCCTTTGGGATGCTGAACCTTCTTTGGTTGGGGAAGTCTTCTTTTTTTTTTTTTTTCTGGGTTGCTCCTTTCATGGCATCCCCCATGAGTTTCTCAGATGGAGGAGCTTTCCTCTTTTTTGTTGTTTCTTGAGTGATTGCAACAGCCTTCCCTTTGTCTTTAGCTAATACCTTATGAGTAGGTATTGAGACTCTTTTAGCAGGAGGTGAAGGAGGTTGAGGGGAAGGTGTTCTTCCACTAGATGTTGAAGATGAATCTAGGGAAACTGATTTAGAAGAGGATGATTGAGGTCTTGCAGTTTGCTTCACTCGTGCCATTGTAGATTTTGGAAATTTAAGATATCTAAGAGGATTGAGAAGGATTAAGATGCAGAAAAATTTGAAGTTGGGTGAGAAAAATATGAACTGATGGTGAAAGTGGGTTGAGAAATCGATTTAGGGTTTATATAGAACTGTTCAGAATCGATTTCCCAATCGATTTTATTTCACTTCTGGGTTTACCAAATCGATTGTCCAATCTATTGTGTTACCGTTACTTGAGTGAGATAAAATGTATCTGTTACAACCACTTCCAATGGCTATAATTTTTCTCAACAGTCGTCTTGTAAATCGATTTCCAAATCGATTCCGTAATTGATCCTTCAGTTTAATAAATCGATGTCCAAATCGATTTCCTCATAAGTTCAGAAATCTTCTTATCTCAGCATCGATTTCCAAATCGATTCCTTTAAAAGCATGTTTTTAAAAAATCTGACTCAATCGATTTCCCAATCGATGCTCGGGTTTGAGGTTGGAAAACTTCTCAAATTTGTGGATGTCTTAACCAAACAATCGATTATCAAATCGATTCTTTAAAACACTTTCCAAATCTTCCATCGATTTCTCAATCGATTGAGTTGATGTATACTCCAGCAATTTGACTTCTGAGATGTGCTAAATCGATTATGAAATCGATTCTAGAGTTTGTGACATAGACAAATAAGACACTATGTACTATAAATCGATTATGCAATCGATTATCGTGTTTTCAATTTTGCCAATTAAAACACTGTGCATCATAAATCGATTATACAATCGATTTTGTAATGCTGTTTTCCTATCTGGTCACAGGATAATCGATGTTTCAATCGATTTTGTCACAAGGATCAGATTTCATTGAGATCTATAATACCAAGTTTTCATTCTTATAAAGAAGAACTGTCCTTTGGGTAAGGCTTTTTGTGAAAATATCAGCCAAACTGATCAGCTGTATTTACATATTCAAGCTTGATCTTACCCTGTTGATATTGATTCCTACAAAAGTGATGCCTAATCTCTATATGTTTGGTTCTAGAATGCATGACATGGTTCTTAGTGATATTTATAGCACTAGTATTATCACACATGATGGGCACAATACCTAGATCAACACCAAGTCAGAAAGGTGTTGTTGCTTCCATAAGATTTGTGCACAACAACTTCCAGCAGCTACATTATATTCAGCTTCAGCTGTTGAAAGAGCAACACTATTTATTGTTTCTTGCTATGCCCAAGATACAAGTGAGTTCCCTAATATTTGGCAAGTACCAGATGTACTTTTTCTGTCCAATTTGCAGCCAGCAAAATCAGAATCAGAAACCAAACTAGAGTGCAAGTAGATCCCTTAGGAATACAAACACCTTGTACCTAGATATTTTGGTAAACCTATAAGATATCCTAAAAAATCTTTTGACTGCACTGTAGATGGGATTTCTTTTGGATTGGCTTGTATCTAGCACACATGCACACACTAAAACATAATGTCTGGTCTACTAGCTGTATAGGTATAGTAACGGGATCCTATCATGCCTCTAAACATTGTCACATCACCACAGATTTTCCCTTCTCACTGATCTCTATCTAAATGACAAAGCTTGACTCATGGGTGTATCAGGGATGGAGTTCCAAAACTATCAAAACCAAAAACTCTTTATAAAGATCATTACAAGTATTTGGTTTGACTTAGGAAAATGCCATTCTTGCTTTGCTGATTGAAATCCCAAGAAGTAAGTTAATTCTCTCCCATCATGGACATTTCAAAATTTTCCTTTCATTGTATTTCAAATATTCTTTGCCAAGCTTATTGTTTTGTTGATCCAAAGATTATGTCATCAACATAAATTTGGACCAATAGAATGTCTTTTTCCTTTTGTTTTATAAAAAGTGTCTTGTCTACATTTCCTCTTGAAAAATTTTTTCTTGTATAGAGGAAATTGCTTAGCTTTCAAAAACCAAAGCTCTTGGAGCTTGTTTCAAGCCATAGAGGGCTTTTGTCAGTTAAAAAAACACATGATTGGAAAACATAGGATCTTCAAAACCAGGTGTTTGACTACAACAATGTAGACTTATTCTTTAAGGATGTCTCATTTAAAAAAGCACTACATATTTTTACATCAATATTGAATATAGTTTAAAGTCCATTTATTATACATGCTATAAGCAAACAGGATTCTATGGCTTCTATAGCTACATGGGCATAGGTTTCATCATAGTCAATGACCCCTCCTATTGGTTGTAACCCTTGGCCACTAGCCTAGCTTTATTCCTAGTAATTACCCCATTCTCATCCATTTTGGTTCTAAAGACCCACCTAGTTTCTTATGACATGTTTATCTTCTGGTTTGGAACTAGAATCCACACTTTGTTTCTCTCAAATTGATTGAGCCTCTTCTTGCATGGCAACTATCCAGTCATGGTCCATAAGAGATTCCTTTATGTTTTTGGGTTCTACTTGAGATACAAAGGCTGTGAATTTGCAAAAATGTCTGAGGGATTTTCTAGTTGAAAATCCTTTTGAAATCTCTCCTATAATGTTGTCAATAGGATGGTCTTTGTTAAACTTCCAATCCTTAGGTAAATCATCTTCCCTAATAGGTTCACACAATCAAGGTTGTTTTGGAGGTACAGGTTCATTAGGTTCTATTGGTTCAGATTCTACAAATATCATCCAAAAGATCACCAACTATAGGAGGAGTGTTGTTCAAGTTTTCAGCAAACATTTCATCAAACTTTACATGAACAGATTCCTCTATAGTTTTTGGTTCTTTTATTGTAGATTCTATAGGCCTTACTAGACTGGAATAACCTAGAAAAAATACCCTCATCTGCCTTAGGATCAAACTTTCCTAGATGTTCTTTTATCATTGTTTTAATACAAAACACTTACATCTCAAGACCCTAAAGTAAGAGATGTTTGGTTTTCTACCCTTGTACGATAACTCCATAGGGAGTTTTTTCTAAGTATTGGCCTTATAAGAACTCTATTCACTACTGTGTGTGGCAAGTGTTTAATGCATCATACCCAGATATACTTAGGAAAGATTTGATCTTTATCATAGTTCTAGCAGTTCCTCTAAAGACCTATTCTTCCTTTCTCTACAACTCATTTTTATTTGTGAGAGTTTCTAGGGTGAGAGTATATTATTATGGTGAATTTCCATTTGTTCACAGTAAGTATTAAAGAACATCATTCTGGAATTCTTCCACCCATGATCACTCTTGATGGAGATTATTTTCTGGTTCTTCTCATTTTGAACTAAATTTTGCAAATCTTTTGAAATAGAGAGAAAGGCCTCACACTCTTGTGAGTCAGAAAAAAATGATCGACAAGTATATACCTAGAGTAATCATCTACTAACACATAACCATACAAGTTTCCCCCAAAAGCTTCTAACTTGAGATGGACCAAACAGGTCCATATGTATCAACTGTTAAAACCCTATTGGTTTGAACTAAATCTATTGGGGGAAAGGATGACTTAACTAGCTTACTCTTCTCACAGGAATCACACAACTTATCCTTAGTGAACTTTCTATTTTGGGAGTCCTAGAACTAACTGTTTACTAACTAGTTTGTTCAGGTGGTCCATATGTATATGAGCCACTCTCTTATGCCATAACCAGTTTTCATCAGAATTGGATAATAAGCAGCAAATAGTACTAGCAGACAAAGCATTAAAATCAAGCATGTAAATGTTATTGATTATGTCACCTACTAACCTTATGTCTTTATTCTCCTTGTGCTCAATTATACAAGACTGAAATGTAAAGAATACCTGGAATCCCTTATCACAGTGTTGACTTATACTAATCAAATTGTGCTTTAAATCATTTACATAAAGAATGTCTTTAATCACGGTAGTCGATTCGTTCCCTATGTCTCCAATACCGAGTATCTTACCTTTGTTATTGTCACCGTATTTAACAAATCCCCCATTTTTTAAGTTTAGAGACAAGAACTTTGACTTGTCTCCAATCATATGCTTGGAACATCCATTGTCTAGGTACCATGAATGAGTCCTAGATGTCAAGCATATCTGCAAAAAGTAATTTAAATTTTGGTTTTAGGTACCCAATTCAGATTGGGTCCTGGAGGGTTAGTTTCAAACATTTGTGTCTTTACTTTTCCAAATCTGTTTCCATCCTCTGTTAGCCAGTTTTTTCAGTTTACAATTAAAACCATATGACCCTTTTTACAGCAAAAGTGACATAAAACAGCAGAGGATGAATTCTGATTTGGTTTAGTGAAGATATCATGCATATGCTTAGATCTATCAAACTTATGATTCTTTTTAACATTCCTGTTTTGTCTATAGCCAAGTCCAGATTTAACATTTAGATTTCTTTGGTTTCCAAGAAGCATATCTAAATTGTTTTTACCACTATTGAACTTTTCTAAATCACCTTTCAGTGCATAAGTTTCCTTTTTCAGATTTTCATTTGTGTCTTTAAGAGACTCATATTTCAACTTAATCTCTTCATAAAGCATGCACTTTTCTTCTAACAGTTTCTTAGTGCTAATTAACTGTTTGATTACGTTCACATATTCATCATGCAGTTCATTAAATGCGTCATGTAATTCATCATAAGAAGGATTGGATTTAGAACTTACCTCACTATCAGAATCTGAATCTGTATTGGCCATTAGACAAAGATTAGCTTCTTCATCTTCTAAAGATGCAGATGACTCTTCATCATTATCGTTCCAGGCAATGTAGGCTTTTCTGGTCTTAGGAGGTGGTTGATTGCCTTTAGTCTTTGAAGTCTTATTTCTGTTTTGCATTGGAAGCACTCAGATTTTTATATGTCCTGTCTTCCCACACTCAAAGCAGGTTATCTTGCTGTCATGTGTCTTTGAACTTGAGGGTTTTCTTGACTTGCTATCTTTCTTTTTCAGAAACTTTTTGAATTTTCTGACAAGTAATCCAAGTTTTGAATCTTCATCGGTCTCACTATTTGAATCGTCAGTGTAGATCTCTTGTTCCGACTTTGTTTGATGTGCTTGGACTTTAAGAGACAACCTTTTTCTTTTTCTGTCAGTCTGTTCAGCTTCACTCAGTCTATGCAGTTCCATCTCATGCTCTCTTAATTTTCCAAATAGTGTGGCAATTGAAATGCTACCAAGGTCTTTTGATTCTGCTATGGGAGTGATTTTTGGCTGCCACTCTCTGGTCAAGCACCTCATCACCTTGCTGATTTGCTGCTCATTGTCAATCACCTTACCAAGAGCATTTAGATTATTGACTATGTGAGTAAATCTTGTCTGCATATCATTAACAGATTCCTCTTTCTTCATGTTGAACAGCTCATACTCATGCATTAGTGTTTTGATTCGGGCCCGTTTTACATCTGTTGTTCCTTCATGCGTTTGATGTAATGTGTCCCATATCTCCTTGGCAGTTTTGCAGTTAGACACCCTAAAAAATTCTTCAGCGCTTAAAGCATTGGTAATAATATTTTTAGCCTTAGCATTGTATCCAACCTTTTTCTTGTCATCCTCAGACCAATCTGATCTGGGTTTTGAGATTGACGAATCACCTGTGCCAGCTATGGTTGGCACAAAGGGACCATCTACTACTGCTTCTAGAATATCAAGACTACATGCTTCAAGAAAAATTAACTTCCTCTCTTTCCAATACATGTAGGCAGCCCCATTAAATGCAGGGGGCCTTGCCAAGGATGCACCTTCTCCCAGAAATTCTACAGAGGTCATTTTCTTTTATGAGAGTTACTCTAAAAAGATCAGGCTCTGATACCAATTGTAGGAAATTATGGCCTCTATTTGTTACAAAATATAAGAAATGTATTTACTAATCTTACAAGATTACTAAACAGATATTAACAAAGATCGGTTGCGGAATTTATTCAGGAACAAAGATTCACAGTTGCATGAATTATCAATATAAGAGTACATATACAATGCTTATTCAGATTATTAATCAATAATGAAATTCACCAATTAAACATTCAAGAATAAGCATTCAAGCAATATCAAAATAAAGAGAAAGGATAAGAAAAACGTGCACCAAGATTTATACTGGTTCAGCTATCAGTTTGATAGCCTACATCCAGTCCTGAAATCTAAACCAGATTTCAGCCTTTCCAATAGAATTTACTTGAGTACGTTTTACAGATTGTCCAGCTCACACAAGGCCTATCTATCTAACTCACTCGCTTCTATTACAATACCACCTTATCCATGGAGTTACTCGCCAAACTCTCACGAGATCAAGATGAGACTTCTTCTTGATGAACATACGCACCAACAAAGATAGCCACCAGTTTACACCACTGGATTTCCAAAATTTTCTTTATGTTGTTTTTACAGAAAAGAATAAAAGCGGACAAAAGATGATGACTCAATCACAATATGGAATTTCACACAAAAGAGAATTTGCCAAAAAATAGTATTTGTGTGATGAAAATAATTGTTTCAAATAAGTGTATTGGTTGTTAGAAAATGTGTAACAGTTGTTTTAAAATTGTGATTGAATCAGCTTATATATATTCAGAAAAACATCAGGACAATCGATTGCGTCAATCGATTTTATAACAGTTTAAAAACCAGCTTTATCGATTGCCCAATAGATTTTTGCGCGTGTCTTGTTTTTCTTGAATCTTGAAAGTATAAGCATGAATCGATTTGCCAATCGATTCTTTTAATACATAAATCAGAAACTGATAATAAGAATTATAATCAAAAATCGATTGAGTAATCGATTATAGGTGTTTTGTTCAAAACAACGAGATCAAAACAATCGTTGCTCAGTCGACGTATATTCATAGTCCTAATCGATTTGGCAATGAGCTGAATTATTCCTGTAACTCAAACATTTAGCTTCAATCGATTCGTCAACCGATTATGCTGATCACAAAGACTCAGACATTTACTTCAATCGATTTTCCAATCGATTGTGCTTGTCACAGTGACTCAGACATTTACTTCAATCGATTTGCCAATCGATTGTGCTTGTTATAGAACCTCAGCCATTTGGTCAAAATCAATTTGCCAATCGATTTATTCAAAGTGTTTCTGATAAATGATTAACTTCAATCGATTACCTAATCGATTGCCACAAAACTTGTAGTTTAAGAAATCTAATTCAATTGATGTCCCAATCGATTTGATTGATAACAGAACTCATTCCTGATAAAAAAACTTTTTCACAATCGATTTGCCAATCGATTGATTCAGTAAGTGGTTGGTTCTGTGAATCACAAAATCGATTACTCAATTGATGTCCCAATCGATTGTCCAATTGATTGGATAAAACCCAGAACTCAGTTTTCACTAAAAACCTTTAAGTAATCGATTTCCCAATCGATTTACGTAGTAAAAACTCTTGTTCTGAGTCAGACAATCGATTGCCCAATTGATTCATCAATTGACTTATTAGTTGATTGATTTACTTCTTTGGCAAAAACTTAAAGCATGAAATCATAGTGATTAGTCTACTAAAACAACTACTTATGACAACTAATCACACTATACATATTTGCATCTTTCTCAAGCACATCCTCCAATTTTTTGGTTGATTCCTTGAGTTCCAAGCTTTTGTTCCAAGTGTATAGTGTCTGCTTGTTTGCCTGAAAATGTTTCTCAATTAATCATTTGATCAATCAAATACCTCATATGTATTGTATGTTTGGGAATTAAATCAAAAACATGATCAGGGAAGCTCATGACTTACAAGAGCTTCAAACAAATATCCTAACACCCTCACGATCAATATTCACAGCCCCTTTAAAACCAATGTAACAACAACACTTTATGATTTTCTTAAAAAACAACATATAGTAAAAATATGGTGTAATTTTCAGCTAGTTTTAGGTAGTAAATAAATCAGTAGTATAGAATATTGTTACTTTATGAAAACAATAAAAAATTCAACTCAATTTAACAATTTTTTTTTTTTTAACTTCTAAGTTCTACCACCTCTAATATTCAAGATAATTATATTATTAGAAATATGAGTTTTCTAATATTTTTAAAATTAACTGCTAACTTCTAAATTGACTCATTAGCAAACTCAAATTTTTAATAATCATGTAATGACCTTAAAGACAAGGTCTATCAATCGATAACTATATCACAATCGATTAAATCATAATTTCAAACATATCAGTTGTCCATCAAAAGAAAAAATTATTCTAACTATTCCACTATAACAAAAAGAGCGAAATCAAAAGTTATAAACACAAATGCCCAATCAAAAGGTATATTAACCAAATCATGTCAACATTCAAACTAACTTAAATTTTAAGAAATAATTTTCTATTATATTTATACACTTAAATAGGAACTTAGAATCCACATACGCAACACAATTAGAGTAAGAATATAGTAAATAGTTAATTAGTAAACTCTCAAAAACATGTACAATAATACAAAAGCCATTCATCACATAACACATATAACAAAATCGTATAAAATATTTTTCTTTAAAATATATATTACACAAATACTATTATTTTTTAAAAAATATATCAAATAAAAAATATAATATTTATTATTTTATATTTCTCATGTAATCTAAGATTTATAAAACTAGCACTTTCCATAGGAACCACCTATAATAACAAAAATTAGTCAGAAAATTTATTATCATACATTCTAAAATAATTTTAATATTAAATTAATTATTTAAAATCGTACTTAACTAATAAAATAGTTTAATATTAAATTTAGGGTGTTACAGAGATGACAAAAGATTAAGAACAAGAGTGCAGAGACGAATGTATTGCGCTTATTGTGGTATGGAATTGCTTGTACTTTTCAATAAGGATTGCACACACTTTTATAGAGATTTTTAGAGTTTTTGGACGTTTTTCTAATTGCAAGAAATCTACATGTACTATGAAGTTTCGTATCAAGTCTTCTGAGATTGATTCACCATTAAACCTTGTCAAATATATTCTTGAAATTGATCCGTGAATCATGATATAAAGACATAAGGAGTAGAAGATATTATGATCAGAGTATGTCGTATAGACCTCTAAACAAATACGGATTTAGGGTGTTTAGTAGAGGATGTGCAATAGCTTTGTCTTCTTCAAAGTGTTGTCTTTTCATAGCATTGACATTTAAGAGCATAGACTTTCATAAGAGCATAAACTATTAACAGAGTCAAACAGACAAATGCTTGATACAATTAATAAAGGCAAACAATCACTTGCTTGTCAAGGTTATTCGAGACAGAGGGATCAAATATTTGTTTCGATTATTAGAGTCAGACTAATTAGAGGATTGCTTGTATTAGATAAAATCACTAGAGACGCGATTTAGATTGTATTCACCAAACTTAGAATATGGAGAATAAAGTGGAGTCTTGATGTTTGTTTGACATGGACCAAGAGATTATAGGATGCGGCATGAATTCATATAGAATAACCTGATGTGGAAACTTGTAACATCATTTTTTTTTATGTTTTTATTTTTATTTTTATTTCAAACAAATAATCCATTATTAATTTCAAATCCATCAACATCTCTGTCCAAAAGTAAGGGTCATCTCCAAAATTCTTACCAATAAATAATAAATAAATAACAATAAATAAAACAGTACAATACCCACATAATTAATGGCATTATTCCATTCAAATTGCCACATATACAGAAATACAAATATATTATTATGATATTATTATGATATCTACAAAACAACAACCAGGAGGTACACTGAAAATACAAATATATTATTATGATATGTGTATAAATAATAATAATCATTAATCCATACAATATTAAGATATCTACATCATTAATAACTAAGGGGTATACTAATAATTACAATACAACATGTTAATTCACCCAAAACGACAAGCAGGAACAAGTAATGATATAATAACATTAATTCACCCAAACAATTAAGAGGTACAGTAATAAAAACAAGTACAATATCACATATTAATTCACCCCACACTAACTAACAGCAGGTACATTCATGAGCATAATATTCACATCATTCATTATTAACATTCTCATTCATTATTAACATTGCCTCATCGAAACGAACAAATACAATCGTATATAAATTTATCAGTATAATATATACATCATTAATAACATTATTTCAACCAATTATCAGGAGATACAATGTATCATTTATCTTTATAAAACATTAATCACACTTAATTCAATGCATACTCAAACAAACCTTATGACTTAATCTATATGCCAATGTAATGATTCCGGAATATCGCCTCCCCCGCAAGGGCTTCGTGGGTCCTTCCAAGCAACACCACTAACTCTAAATCCCTGCAAGGATATGTGGGCTCCAACCAATTATGGACGCACCACCACACGACTATGAATGAATGCATGAATATGAATGCATGAATGTGGACACTTTAATAAATCATTAATATAATATGATGCTAACTTATTAATGACATTTCACATATAACATTTATCATTCACACCTTGAACATGTTCAATACAACCATTATAACAACGTATCACATTATATTTATTCCTTACACTTTTGAATACGTTCAACCAGGGGCGGAGCTTCTCAAGGACAGGGGGGGGGGGCGCGGCCACCCCAAGAAAAAAAAATTATATGTGAAATGACTAAAATGCCCATATTAAAACTAAAGAATTACAAGATACCTAAACCTAATTCAGTTTTTCTCTTTCTTCTTCCCTTTCCATCCAACCTCTCTCCTTCTTTGTTCTCTTCTCTGATTCCCTCCCTCTTGCTTACAAGTTACAGCCGTCCTCTCTCCCTCTTCCATAATCAGATTCACGAATCAATCACGACAAACGCGCGACCGCCTCTGCTCGCTGCGGGCCTGCGGCGGCCGCCTCTGCCTGACTGCCTCCGTGGCCGTTCCGCCTGTTCGTCGCTCTCGGGCCTGTTCGCTGCAACTCTCCAGATCGCCTCTGCCTGACTGCTTTGTTCGCTGCAACTCTCAAAATGTTCGAATTTCTATTTTTTTATTGCTGATTTTTGTTACTAATTTTTGTTAGGTTTGATTTATGTTAGCATGAAATTTAAAGCTTACATTGTAAGTGTTGAGTTTGAAGCTGTGATTTGGAGTTTGAAATTTTAAATTTGGAGTTTCAATTAGAGTTAGTGCTGATTTTTTTTAAAGTTTTTGTGTTGCACATAAGGTGTTTGATTTTATGTCAATATAAAGTGTTTGAGTGTTTTTGTCGCACATAAGGTGTTTAATTTTATGTTTATATGAAGTGTTTGAGTTTTTTTGTCGCATATAAGTGTTTGATTTTATGTTTATATGAAGTGTTTGAGTTTTTTTGTCGCACATAAGGTGTTTGATTTTACGTCTGTATCAAGTGTTTGAATTTTTTTGTCGCACATAAAATGTTTGATTTTATGTCCATGTTTGATTTTATGTCTAAAATTTTTAAATTATTTGATATTTCATTTTGTATTTATTACAACTTAAATTTTTGCTATATAATATTATTTATATATTTAATTTATATATTATAACTTTACTTCGGCCACCCCAAAGTTTCGGTCAAGTTCCGCCACTGCGTTCAACACAACCATTATAACAACATATCACATAATATTTATTTTTTATACTTTGAATATGTTCAACATAACCATGAATATAACATGTCACACCATATTTATTTTTCAAATTTTGATAAAAACATTTCAACATAATATATATTTAATCTCACAAATTCTAAAATAAATACAATCACACATTCCAAAATAAATGCAATCATACATTCCAAAATAAATACAATCATACGTATAAATATATAATTGGAGTGATGCTCTTACCGATATGAGTGTCGTGATTAAATTCTCACGCAGCGGTCTTTTTGCTCCAATTGCACTACACTTGATGAGATGAATTACCAAATCCTTCTTGAATTCCTTCCTTTTCTCTCTTAAACTCTTTTTGCTATATCGCACAGGGTTTTTGAATGGAAGACGTCCCTTTTGTTTTTTTTTTTCTTTTTTATGAGGAACGTTAAGGCATAAGTGGGAACGTTAAGCCAGAAGTGTGGGGAACGTTAAGCCAAAAGTGGGAACGTGACATTTCCACCCAAGCCATGAAACTTGTTTTTTTAACGGTTGCTATTTGATGCTTTTATTATTATTATATTATTATTATTATTATTATTATATTATTATATTATTATTAAAAACTTAAAATAATATCGTCAGCAATTATTTCTATCCCAAAAATAAATATAAAAATAAAATAAATGATTGCGCGTTACATTCCTCGTACATTAAATAGTTTCGTCCTCGAAACTGGCATAGGAGAAATGTTTTGGGTATTGCTCTCTCATTTTGTCTTCTAGTTCCCAAGTGGTGTCTCCAGTGGCTTGATTCCAAACTACTTTCACCGAAGGAATTTCTTTGTTGCGAAGCAACTTGACTTTTCTATCTTCAATTCTTGCCGGAGGTACTTCAAAAGATAAATCCTCCTTCAACTGCACTACATCCGACTCAATGACACGTGATGGATTAGGGACATACTTCCGTAGCTGAGATACATGGAACACATCATGAATGTGGGAAAGAATAGGTGGTAACGCAACTTTATATGCTACAAGTCCGATTCTTTTGAGGATTTGGTAAGCTCCAATGAACTTTGGTGTGAGTTTCTTTGACTTGATAACCCTACCAACTCATGTAGTAGGTGTCACACGAACGAACACATGTTCGCCTTCTTCAAATTCTAAGGGCCTACGACGTGTGTCAGCATAACTTTTTTGGCGACTTTGGGAAGTTCTCATCCTTTCTCTAATTTTCCTGATCTTTTATGTGGTCTGCTGCACCATTTCAGGCCCCACTATGGTACTCTCACCATCATGATACCAACACAGTAGTGTCTGACATTTCCGTCCATAAAGAGCTTTGTATGGCGCCATCCCAATGCTTGCATGAAAACTATTATTGTAAGTGAATTCCACTAACGGTAAACATTCATCCCATCTCCCGCGATCGTCTAAGGCGCATGCTCTTAGAAGATCCTCTAAAGTTTGATTAGTTCTCTTTGTCTGTCAGTCGGTCTGCGGGTGATAAGCATAACTTAATCTCAATTTCATCCCTAATGCTTCATGTAAGGCTCCCCAAAAGTGCGAGGTAAACTTTGGATCCCGATCTGAGGCGATGATGGAAGGAACTCCATGAAGTCTCACAATCTATGTGATGTAGATCTCTGTCAATTTAGTCACATTATGAGTGGTCCTCACAGGTAGGAAATGATCTGACTTAGTTAGACGATCGATTATCACCCAAATCGAATCATTCTTCCTCTGCGTCTTGGGCAATCCTATGATGAAATCCATGGAAATACTATCCCATTTACACTTAGGCACGTCTAAGGGCTGCAACATTCCTGCGGGTCTCTGATGTTCTACTTTATCTTTCTGGCATGTCAGGAAAGCTGTCACAAACTCGACCACCCGTTTCTTCATTCCAGGCCACCAATAGTTTTGCTTCAAATCTTGGTACATCTTGGTCACCCCTGGATGAAAACTCAGTTTACTCTTGTGTGCCTCCTCAAGAATAATCTCTTTTATCCTGTCCATTGTCGGGATGCAAATGCGCCCGTTGCAGCGCATAATATTGTATGGCCCCACTTTGAATTCTGGTGCCTTCCCTTGCACAATCAAGTGCCTCTTCTGCTGAAGTAGTTTGTCGTCAAATTGATGTTTCTGAATGTCCTCAATTAGCCCATTAGAGATGGTTATCATGCTAAATTTTAATTCTCCTGGTGCGAACTCCACATTCAAGTTAAGATCACGAAACTTCTCTAGTAATTCTTGTTCTTTTACCATTAAGGATGATACAAGTATATTTTGTCTACTTAAGGCATCTGCAACTATGTTGGCCTTTCCCGAGTGATATTGCAATCTAAAGTCGTAATCCTTCAAGGTTTCCATCCACCTTCTTTGCCTCATATTGAGCTCTTTTTGATCGAACAGGTATTGCAAGCTTTTATGGTCACTAAAAATTGTAAATGTACTTCCATACAAGTGGTGCCTCCAAATTTTTAGGGAAAACATTATCGCAGCCAGTTCCAAATCATGTGTGGGATAGTTCCTTTCATGTGTTTTTAGTTGTCGTGACGCATAGGCTACTGCCTTCTTATTCTGCATGAGGACACTCCCCAATCCTTGATGAGAGGCATCACAATAAACTTCGTAGGGTTCATCTGGTTGTGGCAAAGTTAGTACCGGAGGGGTCGTCAAACGTTCCTTTAATAGTTTAAAACTCGCCTCACACTCTTCTGTCCACGCAAATGGTTGATCCTTTCTTGTAAGTTGGGTCAGTGGGGATACAATCTTAGCAAAACCTTCAATAAATCTTCGGTAATAGCCAGCTAATCCAACAAAGCTTTTAATGTCTGTAACAGTCCTTGGCCCCTTCCAATCTACAATAGCCTTTACCTTGCCTGGGTCGACAGCAATTCCTTCATTCGAGAACATATGCCCTAGAAAATTAACTTCCTCCAACCAAAATTCACACTTCGCTTGGTTGGCATACAATTGTTTCTCTCGCAACACTGATAGAACTTGTCGTAATTGCTCCTCAAGCTCCTCTCGACTTTTAGAATAAATGAGAATGTCATCTATAAATACCACTACGAATTCATCCAAAAATGGATGGAAGATACGATTCATGTAGTCCATAAATATTGCAGGTGCATTAGTCACTCCGAATGGCATTACAAGATACTCATAATGTCTGTAACGAGTCCGAAATGCAGTCTTGGGGATGTCTTCTGCCTTAACTCGTATTTGGTGATACCTAGATTTCAAATCTATCTTGGAGAACACTACAACCCCTCGGAGTTGATCCATAAGGTCATCGATGCGCAACAATGGATATCGGTTCTTGATAGTGGCCTTGTAGAGTTGCCTATAATCTACACAAAGTCGTGAACGTCCGTCCTTTTTCTTTACTAACAAGACAGGAGCTCCCCACGGTGAAACACTAGGTCGAATAAATTTTTTTGACATTAATTATTCCAATTGTTCTTTAAGTTCAGTTAGTTCGGAAAGCGACATTCGATAGGGTGCAATTGAGATGGGTCCAGTACCTGGGTGTAAGTCAATAGAATACTCAGTCTCTCGTATTGGCGGTAGTCCTGGTACATCAATCGGAAACACGTCGGAGAAATCTCTAACCACTAGTATATCCTTTATCTTGGAATCATGAGTAACTCTCATACTAGCCAGGAACAAAATCTCCATATCACCTTCCTTAAGAGCAACCTTAATTTCGTGCGCGGCTAAGAATTTAGAAAGCTCTAGGTCGGGAAAAATTACAGTCTTACGACCACAATCTAATAAAATATAATGGTGTGACAACCAATCCATACCAAGGATAACGTCGAGGTTCTTAAGAGGTAGACAAATGAGATTCACATTAAACTTCCTACTCAACACAATTATAGGACAATGTATACATGTCGTATTTACAATTAAAGTATTATCAATAGCAGTGGTAACAGACAGATCAAACAATAAGGTTGTGACATGCAATTCCAATAGCTTCACACAATCCATAGAGATAAATGAATGTGTTGCACCAGAGTCAAAAAGGACGGTTAGAATATTACCTGAGATTTCACACTTCTCTTGGAAGGATTCATTCGGACGAGACCTCCCTTGACCATTTATATTGTAAACTCGTCCTTGAGCTGTTGGGCGTGTGACTTCAGTTGCATTCAGTGAGCCTTCTGCCTTTGGTTCTCTGCAATCCCTGGCTAAATGTCCGGGCTTCTGGCATTTAAAACATACACTGCCGTTGAGTGTGCACTTATTCGCAAAGTGTCTTGGGTCTCCATAACGATAACAGTATGGCTTTGATTCTGAAGTCCTCTGTCTATCATTTGAAATGGAGGTCATTGGACGATATGGTCCCTTATCTGACCCTTGGGGACGACGATATGGGTTTTGATCTGGTCTACTACGACCCTGGTTCTGATTACTCGATCGTGTTGGCCTCCCGTGGTTACCAGTACCCCCACGATTCAGCCTACGGTTCTTCATAGCCTCTACTTCTCTGCACTTTTCCACTAGGGGTTGGAATCGCGTGATTCCCAGAGGTAGTACCGAATCTTGAATTTCATACTTCAATCCATCTTGGAAACGGTGACACATAAAGTCTTCATCAATGGTCTGACGAAAAAACTTGAAGTATCGCGATAAGGATTCAAACTTTGCCGCATATTCTCCCACAGTCATGCTACCCTGGCGGATCTTCAGAAAGTCATCTCCCAATTTTGTTCTAGCACTTACGGGAAAATACGTGTCCAAAAACTTCATCTGAAAAGACTCCCAGTTAATCTCTTCTTGAGCAGCTTCCATCATCAGTTTGGTGCTCCTCGACCAATATTCAGCATCACCAAGTAGTAGATAAGTGGCATAATTCACTTTAACTCCAGGTGGGCATCGAATCACTTCAAAGATCTTTTCCACTTCCCGTAACCACTTGTCAGCCTTTTCAGGATCCACATCTCCATGAAACTTGGGAGGGTCATGCCTGCGGAAGTCTGTTAAACCTCTAGATTCAGCCGCCCTTTCTTCTCTTTCCTCCCTTCGCATTTCACGTTGATTCTGAGCAGTGATGGCCGTAGCCAGTTGTACCATAGCTTGAGCCATCTCAGCCATTCCCACTTCATTAGTCCCACTAGCACCAGGAGTACGTCTTGGAGGCATCGTTCCTGCGACGCTCAATCCAGTCAGTGTCAAGCATTTGCCTTAAAATCAATACAGATATCGTCTAGAAGAATCATGGATAAGGATAACGCTAACTATCATATCCACACCAACGAATGGCAAAAGTCACAAGGAGGTATACTACAACTACACTATTATTCAACATTGGTCAGCTTACACCTAACTCACAGTCCAATCAAGATCGAACTGCTCTAATACCAAAATGTAACATCCTATTTTTTTTATGTTTTTATTTTTATTTTTATTTCAAACAATGTAATTCCAAACAAACAAACAAATAATCCATTATTAATTTAAAATCCATCAGTATCTCAGTTAGATACTTAATACTCAAATTGTAAGGTTCAAGAAATCTAGTAATAAAATGAGAATTGGTATAGACTAAGGTTCAACATAAATAAATTTCCTAAAGCTGACCACTACTACCCCTAGGATTAAATGAGATGTTCCATCTATTCTTCTGAAAACTTTCCCGATTGTGCAAGTAGATTAGGAATGTCATCTGTCCAAAAGTAAAGGTCATCTCCAAAATTCTTACCAATAAATAACAATAAATAAAACAGTACAATACCCACATAATTAATGGCATTATTCCATTCAAATTGCCACATATACAGTAACAATTAAAAGATAACAGTACAATGTTTACGTAATTAATAACATTAGTTCACCCAAAACAACAACCAGGAGGTACACTGAAAATACAAATATATTATTATGATATGTGTATAAATAATAATAATCATTAATCCATACAATATTAAGATATCTACATCATTAATAACTAAGGGGTATACTAATAATTACAATACAACATGTTAATTCACCCAAAACGACAAGCAGAAACAAGTAATGATATAATAACATTAATTCACCCAAACAAGTACAATATCACATATTAATTCACCCCACACTAACTAACAGCAGGTACATTCATGAGCATAATATTCACCTCATTCATTATTAACATTCTCATTCATTATTAACATTGCCCCATCCAAACGAACAAATACAATCGTATACAAATTTATCAGTATAATATATACATCATTAATAACATTATTTCAACCAATTATCAGGAGATACAATGTATCATTTATCTTTATAAAACATTAATCACACTTAATTCAATGCATACTCAAACAGACCTTATAACTTAATCTATATGCCAATGTAATGATTCTGGAATATCGTCTCCCCCGCAAGGGCTTCGTGGGTCATTCCAAGCAACACCACTAACTCTAAATCCCTGCAAGCATATGTGGGCTCCAACCAATTATGGACGCACCACTACACGACTATGAATGAATGCATGAATATGAATGCATGAATGTGGACACTTTAATAAATCATTAATATAATATGATGCTAACTTATTAATGGCATTTCACATATAACATTTATCATTCACACCTTGAATATGTTCAATACAACCATTATAACAACGTATCACATTATATCGTACAGGGTTTTTGAATGGAAGACGTCTTTTGTTTTTTTTTTTTTGTTTTTTTTTTTTTTTTATGAGGAACGTTAGCCATAAGTGTGGGGAACGTTAAGTCAAAAGTGGGGGAACGTGGCATTTCCACCCAAGCATGAAACTTGTTTTTTTTTTAACGGTTGCTATTGATGCTTTATTATTATTATTATTATTATTATTATTTATTATTATTATTATTATTATTATTATTATTATTATTATTATTATTATTATTATTATTATTGTTATTGTTATTGTTATTATCAAAACTTAAAAATAATATCGTCAGCAATTATTTCTATTCCCAAAAATAAATATAAATATAAAAATAAAATAAAATCATTGGGCTTTACAAAACTGGACACTAAAATAGAACATTAGTTCTTTAAATTGTTCCCACAAAAATAAGTTATAGTTCTTCAAACCAAATTGGTTCAAATACTTTTTTTTCCTCTATCTTGGTTTTATCGCTTTTGGTTTTCCTAAAAAGGTTTTCAAATAGGTAGTGTTGTCCATACTTATCTACTTGGGATGTTAAATTTACCATTTGATACATTTACACTCTTATTTTTGTCAAAAACAAAAATTATTGATGTGTCATATTTGTCCTTCTAGCTCACTCAAGAATCACTTGACCTTTGTATGAATTTCATATTAAATCTTTGGTCATAAGAGTTCATCTTTTATCTACCAACATTTTATTATTTTTAATTTCATTTATACCCTTTCATGAGGTGACTGGATATATATTTAATTACATATTCTTAGTTTTGTTTGATCGAATTTAACGTATAAAACAACTTGATAATTTTAATAAGTTATTCCTTTGTTTCCATTGAACAGTTAATGTATAAAACATACTCTATTTAATTCAATACCCAAAACATTTTTAAGCCGATAGCCCAATACGATTGTAGACCAAGTTAAAAGTGATCCAAATAACAATTAGTTGAAGTAAGTTTGGTCAAATCATTCTCTGTTGCTATTGAGGTTGCTTATTCATTTTATTGCAAAAAAGGGTTGACTCAAAGTGATCCTATTTTACTTTCAATTATACTTATGTAATTCTTAATCCTCTACATCAATTGTATAAATTAACACTATGAAACTTTTAACGAATGTGCAACAAAGGAACAGTTTTTTCCTTGGCGCCGCTGCTTATAGAATAAGTAATCACAGTGAAGAGCAATTAGTTAAATTGCTTGATGAAAATTCAAGTCATCAATTGTAGTTACAAGTATCCCTTTCTAAAATTAGAATAATTACTAAACGTCTCAATGAGGAAAATTATCATCTTTGTGGTCATTTACTGTTGCCAAACTTTCATTTTTTAGTCGTTCAATTTGTATCGGGGAAGGATTCAAAACGAGTAATTATAGTATTCAACAATGACAAAATCTTTGTGAAAATAATGCACTAATGACAAGACAATATATTCATGCATAAATTGAAAGCATCATAGCATAAAAGTCAATGCACAAATATCATTTTAAAATCACACTCAAAACTAAGATATTTTGGCATCACTATTAAATTGTATGATAGTTTAAGATATTTTCATGATGTAAAATTGAGAATATTTTCTAGATTCACTTAATCGATCTCCGTTTTCAGAACATTCTGTTTTCTTTTCTCTTTTTCTCAACTTCAATTCCTCTCAACTATATAACCTGTTCTAATAATTGACATCAAGAGCTTGGGTTCTAAACCTTGGGAAGCATGAGTGCAAGTGTGAGGGGAATCAAAAATTGAGAAACACAAGTGTAAGCAAGAAATGAATGGAGGATGGACAATATGAACTATTGCAGATGGAAGAAGATGAAGTTGTGCAGATTACTTCAATCATGTGCAAGTTGTTGTTAATCATATGAGAACCAAATGTGAATTTTTAACTAAGTGGTGGTTATTGAAAATATGATTAGAACATTAACACAAAGGTATGATCATCTTGTGGTGGCCATTGAAGAATCAAAGGATCTTGATAATATTGAGGTGGAGGATTTGCAAGGCTCTCTTGAAGCACGTGAACTGAGAGTAAGAGAAATGTGAGAAACAAACTCAACATCTCAAGTGCAGACCCTGTAGACCCAAGTTAGCAGGAAGACCAGCCAAGGTGATGTGAAACACAAGAAAGGCAATGGTAAATTAAAGTGGTACAAGAAGTATGACTCTGATGAAGGGCCTGCAGCACAAATTCGAAAGACAAGAAGAAATTCGACAAGAAAGGAATTCAATGTTACAATTGTCAAAAATGGGGGAATTTTGCAAATCAATTCAGTGACACCCTAAACCCCAAAATAATATATATTAATTGTTACAAGAATTGTTAAATTTATTTCACAGTGGATAAAGAAAATCTTTTTTTTTTTTTGAAATAAACTTTTATATCAAATTTTGGATATCACATGTCTCAAAATTTAAATTTTTCCTCTTATAAAATAGTAGGGTTTAATAAAATAAAATAAAAAAGATGTTTCTAATTAAATAAATAAAATACAACTTATGACTTCCATTCCCGGTATCACCTATCAGGGTGGGCTTCTCCCAAACTTGAACTTCAAGAATCATTAACTTATAATAACTGCGATTTTGCAAACGTAGAGCCAAGCTAGTCAAACACAAACACTGAAGGATGTGAGTTTTGAGATCATGTTAATAGTATAATATAAGTAAGAAGAACACGCAAACAATCATAATAGAGCGTATCATAATCACATTACGATAGATTAAAATATTAAGTAAATATTATCATATTATAACATCCAATTCACTCAAGTAAAATAATCATCTCATTATAATATGCATCAAATCATCTAAGAGTAGCTATTATTACATTTGAAACACATCAATCACAAGGAAATGCAATGCTATGCATGAGTTTATACTCTACTTCACGATGTTGTATCATTCTAATTATGAAGTACTTGGGGTTACTTCAATATTCTCATAACAAATTTATATTAATCACACATCATCATAATCACATAAACTCATCACAAACCTATCATCAATCATACCTCATAACATCAACTTATCACAAATTTATAACATCACAATTATTGATCATACATCATCATCATCACATAAAATTATCACAATTCATTCATTTTTTATCATCACATAAACTCATCTACTCAAACACATGCATAAAATCATTCGACACTCAATATCACAATAATGTCAAATAACACACATTTAACGAAATTAAATCAAATATCACAATAATATCAAATTCCACACATTTAACGAAGTTAAATTAATCAACACCTTTTAAATATTTCTATTCCAAATTTTAATTTTACAATTCCCATATTTTTACATTAATCAATTTATCACTCAAAGGGCTACTGCTGTACACAGCAAGCCCGGATGAATCATTTGGAAATACGGTTTTTTCGTTCATCTCACAATATATTATATTGATGAAGCCAAACGCTCTCTCACCCGTACCTTATTTCGACACTTTCACACACAAATACGATTCCACAAGTAAATAGTCTTTGTTCTTTGACTATTTGTCCTTCAATCGATCTAACTCGACAATTTATGGATAAACGTCAAAATAAATTACGAGAAGATACTCTAAAAACTAAATTCGACATTCGGTCAAGGAAAATTACCAAAACTCACAAAACCAATCAGTGGATAATATAGCCACTTTTGACACTGTCGTTTTGGCGTTGGTTTCACTCAAATCGGGCTTACGGTGAAGGAGAGCGGTGCAAAATAACGAATTCTACAAACGGAGAAGTCGGGTATTTTAGAGAAAAATTAGGGTTGTTAAAAATCTAGAAAATTGTGTTTAATTTACTAGCTAAATGAATAAAACAATAAATTAAAATTTTGACGAAAACAAAGAAACTTTTCTGTAACAGTTATCGACCACCGATGTCAAACGATAGTCTAATTTGTTGTGTTTTCTAATTTCCTCATCCTTCCAAGCCGCAGCCGTAGCATCATTTCGATTAGTCACATAAAATACACTTCCAAATACCATTTAATTTTCAAAATTATACTTATATTTTTTTAAATAGTCACATAATTTACTACCATAGTTAGATAATAGTCAAATAATAATAAAAATCAATATAACATCAACATTTTATATTAATTATTAATCATAATAAATATATATAAATCATAAATGTCATAACAAGTATATTAAAATAAGGAAATCAAACATGATAATACTACTATCTTAAAAATAATTATTTGTAAATAAAAAATTAAAATAAGATATATTTAGAATTAATTAAATACAATTAAGTGCACATTTAATATTTATCAAACGCAAAAGAAAATGTCACATTAATTACCAACTCACATATAAACGTAAAATCTCCTAATCTTATTCTCTAAAATATTTACAATAAAATACTATTGTTTTAAGGAAAATATATAAAAAATAAAAAATAATATTTATTATTTATATCCCCTTTTATTCAAATATGTACAAGATTAACACATCATAGAAATACACATATAAAGAAAATTATTCATAAAAATAATCAACATATATGCTAAACCAATTTTAGCACCAGATTAGTTAGCTAAAATCCTATTTAATTAATAAATATTTTATTATCAAATTTGGGGTGTTACATATCAAAGTAGCACATCATAAAAAGCATCCATATAACGAAAATTAGTCACAAAATTTATCAAAATATATTCAAAAATAATTTTAATCATCAAATTCATTTTTAAAATCTTATTCAATTAATAAAATAGTTTATTATAAAATTTAAGGTGTTACAGACGTAGATCCAAGAAAGTTCAAAGAGAGGATGATGAAGCTGAGGACACAAGTTTAGATGATGTGTTATTAATGGCTACAACAAAATCAGATGATGACTGCCTAGAGTAGTGGTATCTTGACATATGCTGCTCTAATCTTAAAGTGCTTAGGACAGATGGAGGTGGTGATTATCAATTCCATGAGTTCCATGTATTCTATGACATAGAGGGAATGATTCATGAAATGACTACACCATATACACCACAACATAATGGAGCTGCAAAAAGGAGGAAGATAACCATTCTTAATATGGCAAAAAGCATGCTGAAGGGAGAAAAATGCCTCACAAATTTTGGGGAAAAGAATTTTCAACAGCAATATACATTTTGAATAGGTGTCCAACCAAGAGACTGGGTACTATGACACCTAAAGAAGCTTGGACTGGAAGAAAGCTAGATGTGAATCATATGAGTGTTTGGCTCATTGTGCTTCAGGTATGTGCTAGCTTAAAATATAAGGAAGCTTGATTATAGGGCTGAACAAATGGTGTTGTAGGGTTATGATGCAACTGGAGTTTACAAATTGTATGATTCAAACAAGAACAAGGTGGTGATAAGAAGACGCATAATGGTCGGTGAATCTAGAGGATGGGACTAGAAAATGAGTGAAGCCAGCTCGAGTAGTGCAGCCAGCATAGACATACTAGCCAACTCCATTAGTCCAACCAACAATGCATAAGTAGTGAAACCTGATGAAAGCCAGCCAACATGAACAACTAGTCAACCAGTTCTTGGGTCTGTGAGAAGGTTTGAAAGAGCTAGGAAACCTTCAGTCAGATTGCAACCATATGAAGTAACATCTGATCAGTCATCAATGCAGATGAAGAGTTAATTCATTTTTCTTTGTTGACTGAATCAGAACTAGTAACTGATGAAGAGGCATTAAGTGATCCTAGATGGAGAATAGCAATGGAGGATGAGCTCAAAGCAATAGAGAAGAAACAGACTTGTGAGCTGATGACCCTTCTAGTAAATAAGAGATTAATTGATGTGAAATGGATATATAAACTCAAATTGAAGCTTGGTGGAGAGGTTGTTAGGTACATGGCCAGACTTGTAGCACACGGATTCTTGTAGAAACATGGACTGGACTATGATGGGATGTTTTCCCCAGTAGCTAGAATTGAAACAGTGAGGATGGTAGTCTCAATGGCCAGTTACAAAGGTTGGTCTATGCATCAGCTAGATGTCAAATCAACATTCCTCAATGGCTCACTAAAGAAGAAGTGTATGTAAAGCACCCACTAGGATATGTGAAAATAGGCAAAGAAGATAGTGTGTACAAGCTAAAGAAAGCTCTATATGGCCTGAAGCAAGCCCCTAGGGTCTGAAATAAGAGGATTGACAAATTCATCATCTAGCATCAGTTTGAAAAGTGTGTGAATGATCATGTAGTGTATGTGAAAAAGGCAGCAGCATCACATGTATTATTGATATGCCTTTATTTGGACAGCTTGCTAGTGACTGGAAGTGATGAAGCACAAATTCAGAAGTTCAAGATTAGAATGTAGAAAGAGTTTGAGATGTCTGATCCAGGCATGCTAACATATTTCCTTGGCATTGAGTATGAAACCAAGAAAAATGGAATTTTTATGCATCAAAAGAAGTATGCAAATGATGTAATATTCAAAATGTTAGATTGCAATGGAACTAGTACCCCAATCGAAGCAGGTTTTGTACTATCCAAGGAGGGCAATAAGGAGATGATTGACGCTACAATCTTCAAGCAAATTGTAGGATCCTTGAGGTAATTGTGTATCACAAGGCCATTTATTGTATATAGTATTGGGCTGATTAGTAGATACATGGAGAACCCTAGGACATCACACTATATGGCAACAAAAAGGATTTTGAGATACATTAATGAAACCATTGAGCTTGGTCTGCTGTATCCCACAAATTTGAATGAAGATGAAGCTGGACTTGTTAGTTTTATTGATGCAGATTGGTGTAGAGATAAGTACGATAGAAAGAGTACCATAGGCTTTGTGTTCATGATCAATAACTCACCAATCTTACGGTGTTTGAAGAAGCAAATTATTGTAGCCTAGTCCACATGTGAAGCTGAATATGTGGATGCATCAATGGCAACTTGCTAAGCTATATGGTTGGTTGAATTAATGACAGAATTGGGACTAAGAATTAATGAAGCAGTAAAGTTGAAGATAAACATCAAATCAACAATTGATCTAGCAAGACATCCAAGTGTTTATGGAAGGATCAAGCACATATAAACAAGGTTTCATTTCCTAAGAGATCAAGTGATGAAAGGCAAGATAAAGCTAGAGCATTGCAGTATCACTGATCAAAAGGTGAGGAACAATCTTGGATTAACATTAATTGAATAACTTTGAATTAGGAAGTACGTTTAATGTAATTAAAGTGATTTGTAGTTAGTTAGGGATGTTAGAATACATTTGGAAATAGTTAAGAAGGTTAGATTATGTTTTGACAGTTACTGCTCAATTCAATTTTCTGAACATTCTATTTTCTTCTCTCTTCTTCTCGATTTCAATTCTTCTCAACTATACAACCTGTTATAACAAAACGGTGTGATGGAGAAATGAAATGTGTTTGGTTTTGGTGATGGATGATCGAGGGTGGGTTGTATTGTTTTTTTATATTTTTATTTATTTATTTATTTTTGGTTTTGTAACGAGGGACTTGGAAATGAATTAATGCAATATAATATGAGATAGAAACGGGAGAAGTTTATTTTCTATTGTTTCTATAATGTATGTTTATAAAAGATGTAAATTAATTAGACTATTTTATGGGTTTTATGTTTATTAATTCAAATAACTAATTTAAAACTTAGGTGAATTTAGTCAAAATTAACATTAGCTAAATTTAGTTAAAATTAGACCAAGGATTAAGAATAAAAACCGGATAAAATTGAAGGTCAAAATCTCTAAAGAGGATATGGGATAGAATCGCTTGAATTTATAATTAAGAATGGAGATAGTAATTAAAATTAAAACGTAAACAAACACTAAGTTTTCACGTTTCAAAAACATGATATTTTTTATAAATAATAACAATAATTTTATAACTCGTAGCTTTGAAAACTAAAAAATAAAACAATTAAAAACACTAAATCTTAAATACTACAAACAATTATTAAATAGAGTAACTCATTCAAAAGATGGTATTGAAGTCCAAAGATCTCTACCCATACCACAAATTCAACAATAAAAAAAAAAAAAATCTCTTAAAATAAAGTGAAGCACAAGCCTCTAGTACTTCAGTTCCACAAGAAAAGTTCCATTAATTGCTTGTCATGATCGTGTTGAATATAACCTATATACAAATATATTATACTGGAGACATAAGAAAGATGTGAGTTTATCTTTCATCATGTAAAATGATTAAAGTCATACATAGATTAACACACGTTAATGAATCACATATAGATGGATAAACTTTCAATGCTAAAACCTGCACTACTTGAAATTCATGTGGGGCCAAAATGAACTTTGGAAAATATGGATTGAGAGATTATGCTCTATGTCATATGCAAAGTGCAACACCCCTCTAGATTGTATATATTCATAGTGCGCACTAGTTGTCCGTTTTTAAAATTCACATGATAGGAAGAAAAAATTTATAATGTTGGTTGATCACTATCCAAATTTTTTTTTTCCGTTTTTGTCCAAATTTCAGTATATTGTTTCACTCATTTAGCTAGTCAATTGAACACACTTTCTAATATTTTTTAACCATCCCAATTTCCCTCTAAAATATCCGACTTCTCCGTTTATAAAATTCCTTATTTTGCATCGTTCTTCACTGTAAGTCCGATTTGAGTGAAACCAACGTCAAAATGATCGTGTGAAAAGTGACTATATTATCCACTGATTGGTTTTCTGATTTTTGGTAACATTCCTTGACCGAATTTTGAAATTTGGTTTAAGAGTGTCTTGTCATTATTTATTTTAACGTTCACCCATAAACTGTCGAGTTATATCGATTGAAGGACAAAGAGTCAAAGGACAAAGCTTGTTTGCTTGTGGAATCGTATTCGTGTGTGAAAGCGTCAAAAAAAGGGAAGCGGTGAGAGAGTGTTTGAACTCATGAGTATAATATAATGTGAGATGAACGGGAAAACTGTATTTCCAAACGATTCATTCGGGGCTCCCTACGTACGACAATATCCCTTTGAGTGATAAATTGATTAATGTGAAAATATGGGAATTGTAACATTAAAATGTGGAATAGAAATGTTTATAAGGTGTTGATTAATTTAACTTTGTTCAATATGTGATATTTAATATTATTGTGATCACTACGCGAAAAACTGCATTTTACAACGCTTTTTTTAATCCATTTACAGCGCTTTTTCAAAAAAACAAGCGCTGTGGAATCGAGCGCTGTAAATGATACAACAGCGCTTTTAAAAAAGCGCTATAAAACATGTAAATATAACGCGCGCTTGTTATGCACATCTTACAGCGCTTCTTCAAAAAAGTGTTGTAACATGCACCCCATTATATGAGTTATGGGTCTGCTTTTAGAGCGCTTTTTAACACAAGCGCTGTAAAATGCCCACCCATAATTTTCATATTATGGGTCTGCATTTTACAGCGCTTTCTCACAAAGCGCTGTAAAATGTACACCATTAAAGCGCTTTACAACAACATTTTACAGCGCTTTTTAAAAAAAGCGCTGTAAAATGTGTGGTTTTATTTTAAACGCTGTAAATTATTTATTTGAAATGAAAAGCGCTTTTTAGCTTTTTATGGCATTTTTTTAGAAAGCGCTGTCTTTTATCTTTGTATCCAAAATTATTTTGATCCAAAATCACTTCACAATCAGTGCACACAACAACAAAACATATTCAAATACCATAAGCAGTTCACACAATCAGAAATCAGAACTCTGTAACTTAATTAACATATATGTAACTCTCTAACTCTGTAATTTACAACATAATTAACTACATTCAGATACATATATACAACCTAATTTACAACCTAATTAACTACATTCAGATACATATACATATATATATATATATATAAACTAATTTACAACCTAAACTACATTCAGATCCATATGCATGTTCATATATTGTGTCATATGATCATTTACATATAATAACTAACAGAATATACATAATATGCACTAGCTACCATATAATATTCAGATCCCTTGCCCAGCAGCAAGCTATTTCCCAGAAAATCAAATAATTTGCATGTCAAACACATACTGACACCAGTCTTCCTTTAATTCCATCAGATCTTCCTCAGAATATGATGGACTGGAATTGTCAAAGTACTGCAATATAAAAATTGAACATATTATATTAAGTTAGTATCAAATATATAGATAATTTATATATGAAAATCATAAAATGCAAATATTGTACCGTTTCTGGGATAACAGTTTTATTCTTCTCAACAATCTCCTTCATGAATCTCAATACGTAGTACCCACAGTCGATGTTATTTGTTTGACGAGGGCACTTTATTGGGATCATGTAATGTTATTAGACTTCTGCTTCGACACTTTAGCACCTCTTTGAGCTCGAAAAACTTTTAAGGCACTATCGAATGAATAAATGTGATTATTATAGCATGAACAAACACATTATTTTATATATATATATATATATATATATGTAAGAAATAAATGAATATTACTTAGTTGTCGAGCATAGTCTTTATTTCGGGGTGATTGTTGTAATTGCCGTGCACGGGATCCAAATAGTATATAACTTCAGAGACCGCATTGATTGCAAATAGCACCCAATGTGCCCCTACAACAACAAAAAATTGGTTAAGCAATTTTGTTTATACACAACTAATAAATTAAATTCTCATCAATTAAAAAAGTTAAAATTACGTACCCTGAATTATATGGTGCCAAGAACAATTTATCATTTTCTATATTTCCTAAAAACATATCTACAATGTATTTCTTTACATTGTCTGGATCGAGTTTCCACATCGACATCTTATGCGGAGACAAGAATGAGTATTTATTTGATAATTTCCTCGTGCACACGACCTTCTCGTACAAAAACCTTCAATGAAAATTTTAAACTAGATTAATTACCAATACATTTAATTAATTACAAATAAATGCAATTAAAAGTATTTTTTACCTTATGTACAAGCTGATTACAGTAGCACTCAGCTCCTTATGTTCGAGAAGTTCGTACATGTGCTCCTTTTCGAGGTATTCAACATACTCATCTCCAAATATGTCTTTATTCATGTGTACGATGGGCGAACCGTTGCTGCTGCCCATGTTCCTTTTTATTTGGATGTCAAGACACGCCCCGTATTTACCAAGGCGTGGCTGACTTTTATTAGGAGCAGCAGTAGCAGCGACCGATTTTTCCCCGATCCAGATTTTTGTTGCTGCAAGTTTGGCAGCTTTATTACCCTTGGCCTTTGTGATTTGGCAGCTCTATTAACCTCCAATTTTTGAGGTTTGCTGCCTTTTTTTGGCTGTAGGGTGGTTTATTTATTTGGACCTACAAAAATGAGGTAAAATGTTAGTTTATTGAATATGAAAAAATGACAAACCTTAGGCAATAAATGTGACAAACCTTTTCGGGAGATGTAACTAATTTGTCTTTGGGAATCTTTTTTTGGAGGGCAACAAGGTTTGTGGGCCATGCCACGTAACTACCAATAGCGTCGCTTAAGAACTGGATATCTCCATTGTTGTCCGGTATGGGCAACGGTGCAGTTGGTTCGAAAGCAACAGTAGGCGATACTTTGACATGGCCCGCGGGGATCGGAATATTGTGCAATACTTCTCCCGAAGTATTGTACAATGTTCCTTTTCCCACCTTCCGTTGAGTAGGCGAGGACAAGTATAGGACACATGTAGTGACACCCTACATCAATAGTTAAAACATAAGTACAGTTAATATATAAGTTTGTTTAATACATAAGTAATTAC
Organism: Cicer reticulatum; assembly: GCA_002896235.1. NCBI lineage: Eukaryota > Viridiplantae > Streptophyta > Magnoliopsida > Fabales > Fabaceae > Cicer > Cicer reticulatum. The sequence continues at coordinate 34,700 of PGWS01037638.1, forward strand.
ATAAGCAAGTAAGTAGTAAGTAATTAATTACCTCGGGAATACTTTTCAAACCGATGTTGCAACTCCCGGTTTCACTCTCCATTTGTATTTTAGGTTGGAGCTGAACCGGAAGTTGCTTGTCTTTATTCGTATTCACCAAGAGTGCCACTTGCTCTGATAGGATTCTGAGCTTCTCTAATACTTCCTCGTTGGAAGGTTTTTGGCGCTTCTCTTGAGGAAAAAAGCTTTTGGGAGTTACGCCAAATCCTTTCCCCCTAACTCGATCGGAATACTCAGGGACATTAAACACTTTCCCAAGAATGTCCCTGCAAGTATCCTTGTTTCCCTCTTGAGTTTCAGAACTTTGTTCAATAATTTCCTAAAATACATGTAACATTAAAAAGATAAGTTCAATAGCATTTTTAAATACAATATTAAAAAATATTAAAGTGATAATATACTTACACAAAGTTCTACAACTTTTTGACATTTTCATTATCAACCACTCCTTCTTTGTTAACACGCGCTTCCTTCCATAATATATGACGACCCAAGGGTTGATCGGCTTGGGTGTCTTTTCTCTATTCGTTAAAATCATAAACAAAATAATACAAATTAGTTACACACTATAGTTTATAATACAAATTACTTCATTATATAAAAGTGATGTTTAATTACTTACAAGTTGTTGTTCAAGGCGTGCATATCCCATACGTGATTTCTTGTATGGGTGTTTTGGATTGCTTGCCCGTTCGCGATTTGCCTTACTAATATTCTATATAAAAAAAAAAATAGCAATTGTGTAAAAATTTAAAATACGCTACGAATATGAATAATAAAACACAAATGCTAATAAATTAATCACTTACGACAAACGCCGGGTCAGAACGTTTGGAAACAAATGTTCTCCATTCATCCTTTGATATATAATGTTGATATATTTTTGGAGGTTCAGCACTTGTGTTTCCTGCTCTATCTTTTAGATAGAAATTTGAGAGATGGGATCTAAATCCACGATGGATCTTCCCAGCAACTCTCAAAACATACGACTTTCGTTCCTCATCAAGAACAAAAGTCGTCTGCAATGAAAAACAATTATAAGTAATGTATTTTACAGAAAAAAAATTATAAATGACAAAAGAGTAGATCAAAAAATTTACTTGAATGTCATTCCATATAATATCTTGGCATCCTTCAACGCCTTATCTCTCCAATTGTCAATTGTAATTGGGACATTTTGACGAACAACAGCCCAATATAGCTTACAAACATGGAGCTGTTGGGGTCAACTGGCTGACCACTCTCGTTCCAGCCAACCTAATAAACTCATATAGTAAGTACATGCCCTAAACCCTAAAAAAAGTTAAAAATCACACAGCAAACAAAGTATAGTATACCTCAAATTTAATGCCACTACTCCTTGCTTTAATCACCTTTTGCATGATAGTTGCACCACGTTTGACTTCTTTTTTCATAAATCTTAGAGGTGCCAACTTCTTCATTTTGAACTTCTATATCTTTGTTTGTGTAAGACCCATAATTTTAAAGTACACTTATGCATTTTATGTATTTTGGATTTTGGCTCAGAGGCTTTTTTAGCCAAAGTTAATATATTTTGGAGTTTATATGATCAAGAAGTTATTTTGATGCCGTTTAGATTTACTCGTCGATAAATAAATTAAAATAACTGCGGTGAATCTTTTACGAAGAATTTAATGCGTTACGGGTGAAATGGTAATTTAACAAATATCTAGATATTTTTGAGATATTTGTTAAGTTATATTTAATATATATATATATATATATATAATATATGTTTGGTTGGAGGGAAAAGAAAGGAATTAGAAGGAAGGAAAGGGAAAAGAAAAGGTTATATAAAGGAAAGAAGGAAATAGAAAGGAAGGAAAAAACAAAGAAAGGTAAAAAGGAAGGAAAGAAAATTCAGAATTTTCCATCTTCCTCTCCCTCCCTACGCGTGACCCATTCTCCCTCCCTTCCTCCATTTTCGTTTTTCTTCGCTTCCTTTCTTCAAGATTAGAAACCCAAGGTTGGGTGAGTGTTAGAAGAAGGATTTTCTCAACTCCACTCTTCCTCTTTGATTCGAAAACGAAGAAAAACGGTATTAGAGATTCGAACACAAACCCCTCCGTTTCTTCTAGATCTAAGCTTTGTTTCGCGAAGAGTTAGAAGAGAAAGTTGCTCACTACCACGCTACGGTGCTAGGGGACCAATTTGGAGGCGACGTTGCGAGCGAAGATTTTTACCGGTTTTACTCGCGGTACCGGAAACCCAAGTTAAAGCTAACGTTAAGGTAAGGGCTCCTTCCAAACTTTTAGTTTGCATCTAGGGCCTTATCTGTGGTTGTGTGGAAACGAATTGTGTTAGGATTGGAGTATTGTTTTGGGAAAAATGATTTTATCTCATGTATGTAAGATTTTGAATAAATGAAATTTATTATGTTGACTTGTTAAGTTAACTGGGCGTTGGGAATGGGGAATCTCTTAATGTCTCGGTTACTTAATATTTTGTTTTAAGAAAAATCGTTTAAGTTAACTGGGCGTTAAGAATGGGGAATCTCTTAATGTCTCGGTTACTTAATATTTTGTTTTGAAAATCGTTTAAGTTAACTGGGCGTTAAGAATGGGGAATCTCTTAATGTCTCGGTTACTTAATATTTTGTTTAAAGAAAAATCGTTTAAGTTAACTGGGCGTTAAGAATGGGGAATCTCTTAATGTCTCGGTTACTTAATATTTTGTTTTGAAAATCGTTTAAGTTAACTGGCGTTAAGAATGGGGAATCTCTTAATGTCTCAGTTACTTAATGTTTGTTTTTGAAAATCGTTTCAATAAATGAGTATTAAGAATGGGGAATCTCTTAATGACTTATTTACTGAATGTTTTGTTTTGAAAATCGTTAAGTTAAATGAGAATTAAGAATGGGGGATCTCTTAATGTCTCGTTTACTTATGTGTGTTTTGGTAAATCGTGCTGACCCGCGATAGGTGGCACCTTTGTAAACGGTACGGGTCCGTGATAGGCAGTACATTTACGATTTACGTTTGGTAAGTTGTGCTGACCCGGGATAGGTGGCACCTCGGTAAACAGTACTGACCCGTGATAGGTGGTACGTTTACGACTTACGTTCTTGAGGGAATTGTGTTTGTTCGTGAGAGACTGCACAGGGGTTTGTCCGTGAGAGACTACGCCCTAGTTTAAGTTAGATGAGAATTAAGAATGGGGAATCTCTTAATGTCTTGTTTACTTATGTGTATTTTGGTAAATCGTGCTGACCCGCGATAGGTGGCACCTTGGTAAACGGACGGGCCCGTGATAGGCAGTACGTTTACGATTTACGTTTGGTAAGTTGTGCTGACCCGGGATAGGTGGCACCTCGGTAAACAGTACTGACCCGTGATAGGTGGTACGTTTACAACTTACGTTTCTTGGTGAATTGTGTTTGTCCGTGAGAGACTGCACAGGTGTTTGTCCGTGAGAGACTACACCCTGTTAAATTGTGAATTGTTGATTCATTTTGTCTGTGTAGTATTGTGTTATAAGTGTTAAGTGTATGTTTTGGAATTTGGTGATAACATGTTTGATTGCAATACCATTTCGAAATCCATGATGTTGTAGTAATTGTGTTATAAGTGTTAAGTGTTATGTTTTGGAATTCGGTGATAACATGTTTGATTGCAATACTATTTCGAACCACGTGATGTTGTAGAGATTGCGTTATCATTGCTAAGTGTTAAGATGTGGAATTGTGTATGAATGATATTGAATTAGTTTAAGTATTTTTTTTGAAGAATAAGCAGGGAAATCGATTTCCCAATCGATTGGATGAGTTGCAGGATGTTCACTATTTTAACCTAATCGATTTGCCAATCGATTGTATAAATATGTCTTTCAAAATCTTTTAAGAAATCGATTTGGAAATCGATTGGCAGAGAGGCAGGGACTCAGCAAAACTGCAAAAATCGATTTGGAAATCGATTTGGCAACACAGGGACTCATCAAAACTGACAAAATCGACTTAGAAATCGATTTGGTCATGCAGAAACTCAGCAGAACTGACCAAATCGATTTGGCAATCGATTGGCTCAGCAAAAGTCCTTATTTTGAGTTAGATAATCGATTGCTCAATTGATTTGTCAATGCTTTGGTCAGTTATGTATTACTTGATGTTTTGAGAACTTTATTTCGATTTCATTTTTAATTGGCAAGCAATACATTATCTTTTCGCATATGTAAAATCCTGTTAAGGTGTATGCTTAGTTGAAAAGTTATTTTGAGCATTTACAAACTTAAATGTTATGTGTTAACTGTTATTTTCGGTTGGTGACCCTTTACAATTATTGTGGAAATCTGGGCTTTGCCCTCAGATGAGAGTCAAGACGATCCTACCGGTTTGTACCCTACAGACGGGAATGGAGATTGGAACGCTTGACTGCAGCTACGTTAGGAGGATCTCACGGGGCGCGTGGAGATCACTCAGGGTGTTTAGTTGTCTTGTAAAATGATCAGACTAGGTTGACACAGAGGGAACAAATGTTTTCTTTTGGGTTGCATTTTTTTTTAAAATTGGAAGACTGTACTACCTTTGTTATGTAAATATTTGGAATTCTTGGATTGAGAACTTTTTCCGCTGCTTGAAAATTATAATGACTTAATTACTTATCCAAAGGTGTTACCTTATTTATTTCGCTGTTTTACTTTAATTCTTTTGAAAAAAAAAATATACCCTCGCTTTGAAAAACGGGGTGTTACAGTTTGTATCCATTTAACTACAACAAGTTCAACATGCAGTTTAGTATAACATCAACAAGCTCAACATGGATCATGCATTATTATAAACAACCTCAACATGTATCAGTATATCTTAAAAAAGCTCAACATGCATTTTAATGATTACAAAAAATTTATAACATCAATACCTGAATAATGGTTCGAAGAAAGATGAAATGTAAAGAAAAGAGGGAACGTAGAAAGTTCACAGAAATATGGTTCACAGAAATACGATATTGAAGAAATACGTAATGAGGGTTACGTATTTCAATGAAAATATATTGTGTGAAATGGGAGAGATGATCTTGGATGGAAATAAGGTTCAAAATGAAGGAGATGATTGTGGAAATAAGGTTCGTAATGGACGGGATGATAGGGTTTGCAAAAGAAGAGAAGAACGATGAAGGTTCAGATGATAGTGAAGTTTACGCAATGAAGAGGAAAAACTGAAGAGGTAACTGTTATATATACGTAACCCTTTTACAACGCTTTTTATAAGCCTTTTACAGCGCTTCTTTTGCAAAGCGTTCTAAAAGGCGTCTTTATTTAAATTTTTAAAAGGCTCTTTTACAGCGCTTCTCCCAATAAGCGCTGTAAAAGACCTCCGTGTGTTATTATGTTGTATGAATGTTTTTTAAAGCCTTTTACAGCGCTTTTACACATAAGCGCTCTAAAATGTCTCTTTATGTTAATTTTAAAAGGCTCTTTGACAGCGCTTCTCCCAATAAGCGCTGTAAAAGACCTCCATGTGTTATTATGTTATATGAATGTTTTTAAAGCCTTTTACAGCGCTTTTACACATAAGCGCTCTAAAATGTCTCTTTATGTTAATTTTAAAAGGCTCTTTTACAACGCTTTGTCAAATAAGCAATGTAATATGTCTTTTTTACTTATTTTCAAAAGGCCTTATTGTTTTTGTGTTTTGTTATGTTATGTTATTTTTTAAACAAGCTCAACATGCAAAACCCACATAACTGGTCACCACCAAAATCTCTTCTCCTTTTATGCATCTTCTTCACAAACATCAAAGCTTACTCTTTCACAATTCAATCTCCACCTCAACACCCTTTTTATCTCTTTACATTCTCTTTCCTTCTTAAATCGAAACTTGGTATTCAGGATCATTGCCATGTTGCAAAAAATGGGTTTGTGTCTGATGTTTTTGTTAACAATGTGTTTTTGGGGATTCCCATGATGCGTACAAGGTGTTTGAAGAAATTCCTGTTAGAGATAGTCATGTTAGGTGTCTGATGAATATTATTTTTAAAGCTTTTTTACAGTGCTTTGTCAAATAAGCGTTGTAATATGTCTTTTTTACTTATTTTCAAAAGGGTCGTTTACAGCGCTTTTTATAAAAAGCGATGTAAAAGGCTTTTGTGTTGGTTTTATTTGGGTTCAATTTTGGATGACTGTAACTCAGACATTTATTCCAATCGAATTGGCACTTAATTTACATTATATAAGTGACATTAGTAGCAAACTGTGAGATGTTATAACACTCAATTAATTGTGATATGCACGCCATATTAGAATATTAGTATAAACCATTTGCCTTACTAATTGGGATATAAACCATTCAAATTATATAAGTGACTTAATTTGCTATTCTGCCATATTAGTATAAAACACTCAATTCAAATTACATGCATATTTATCACAATAATTCAGATTATATTCATATTTATCACAATAATTCAGATTACATGCATAGCTTATATAAAACAATTAAACATATACATTAAGATGCCCTTCTTCTTTCCTGGTGACATTCACATTTGTTTGTCCATTTACAATATGAAACGATGGATTAATCCAAATTCCCTCATCAGGATCATCTCTAAGATATAAACCATCATCAGTTGAATCAATTTCATGTGGTTGTTGTGATGTTGCAAATAAAAGATCATTACCAACATCTTCATCATTATTGTTATCATCACTTATTTTATTGGTCGATAGGACAACAGACCATTTATCATCAGAAGGATCAGTGACATAAAACACTTGTTGAGCTTGCGACGCTAAAATAAAAGGCTCGTCTTTGTATCCCACCCTATTAAAATCGACAAGCAAGAATCCTGACTCATCAATCCGAACGCCATTATTATTATCGACCCACTTGCAACCAAATATGGGAACACGAAACATTGTGTAGTCTAACTCCCATATGCGCTCGATAACCCCAAAATATGATAGATTTGCATATATTGGGTTTTTGTCTTTTGCACTTGAGACATGCATCGCTTCAGCTACGAGAGTGACTCCACTATTTTGCATAGTGGTCTGATCATCTTGTTCTTTGGTATAAAATGTGTAGCCGTTAATAACATAACCAGTGTAAGAAAAGACATGTAAGCTCGGACCATTTGCTAGCCACCTCAATCTATTTGAAATTGATCCGGGGTCTATATCAAATTTTGACATTATGTGATTTTTTAACCATGTTACAAAACTTCGATTGTGCTCTCGAGTTATCCAATTTTGATTCCTATTCATGTTCAAACGAGATAACTGATCAATGTGTATTGTAACATACGGTTGAACCTCATCATCATTGTGCAGAACATACAATTGTGCCTGCTCCCATTCTGTCCTTGATATAGTCAGTAGTCTCCTTCCAGTTATCCCTTCTCCTGATATTCTTCCCGAATGACGAGACATGGGAAGCCCTATGGATTCAACATTGGACAGATATTCAGTACAAAATTCAGCAGCCTCTTCAACAATGTATCGTTCAGCAATACAACCTTCTGGTCGACTTCTACTTTTTACGTACCCTTTTAATATTTTCATATATCGTTCTATCGGATACATCCATCTCATATAAGTTGGCTCACAAAGTTGTGTCTCCTTAACCAGATGAACAGCAAGGTGAACCATTATATCAAAAAACGATGGTGGGAAATACATTTCAAGCTCACACAAAGTAACAACAATTTCCCTCTGCAATGTTGGTAATTTCTGAGGGTCGATCACTTTACTACAAATTTCCTTGAAGAAGAAACATAATCTAGTTAAGGCTAGTCGAACTTTTTCAGGTAAAATGGAACGTATACCTATTGGTAGCAAATGCTCCATTAGAATATGACAATCATGAGTCTTCAAACCTTTTAACTTGAGGTCTTTCATACAAACCAAATTTTTAATGTTCGAAGAGTATCCTTCTAGAACTTTAACTTCGTGTAGAAATTTACATAAAACAATTTTTTCCTTTCTAGATAGAGTATGAGCGGCTGGAGGTAGATATGTGCGATTTCCTTTCTTTACTAGAGCCAGTTCATTTCTTATTCCCATATCGACCAAGTCCAATCTTGCGTTGACGCCATCTTTAGACTTTCCGGGAACATTGAGTAACGTACCAATAACACTATCAAATACATTTTTTTCAATATGCATCACATCGAGGAAATGTCTTACATACAATGACTTCCAATATGGCAATTCAAAGAAAATTGACTTTTTCTTCCACCCAGTTTTCACCAGCTCTCCCGCAAAAGGTTTGCCAAATTTATTGGTCAAACCTTGTACTTTTTCAAGTATTTGATATCCAGTCGGTGCTAAAGGAGCTTTACCTTCCTCTGATTTTCCATTGAATGCATTTCTCCACCCACGATACTGATGACTATAAGGTAAAAATCTACGATGTCCAAGAAACACATTCTTCTTACAATGTTTCAACCGCATCCAATTTGTACTCTCTTCACATATAGGACATGCACACTGACCTTTAATGCTATATCCTGATAAATTACCATATGTTGGAAAATCATTAATTGTGCCGAACAACATAGCCCTCAAATTGAAACACTCTTTCCTATACCCATCATAAACTTCCACACCTGTCTCCCACATAATTTTTAAATCTTCAATTAAAGGAGTCAAGTATACGTCGATATCATTCCCCGGTTGTTTGAGTCCAGAAATTAACAGAGACAACATCATAAACTTACGCTTCATACATAACCATGGAGGTAGGTTATCTATTACCAAAATCACAGGCCACGTGCTATGTGAGATGCTTTGAAGACCATGTGGATTCATTCCATCAGTAGAAAGTGCAAGTCTTAGATTTCTTGACTCTATCCCAAATTCAGGATACTCGTGATCAATTTTTGCCCATTGTGGGGAATCTGCAGGGTGTCGAAACATTCCATCTCTAATTCTTTCATTTGCATGCCATGTCAAGTGTGTTTGAATCTTCTTCATTGCGATACATGCGCCTAAATCTTGGTATTATAGGAAAATACCACACGACTTTTGCTGGAGTAGATTCTTTCTTCTTATATCGAGAGACATTGCATTTCGGACACGCCTTAAGTAGTTCATATTCGTTTCGAAATAAAATGCAATCGTTAGGACACGCATGAATCCTTTCGTAACTCATTCCAATAGAACACAAAATCCGTTTAGCCTCGTAGGTTCGACTGGGAAGTTCATTATCATCTGGCAACATATCTTTTATGAGTGTTAATAATTTTGTAAAGCTTTTATCAGACCATCCATTACTCGCTTTTAAGTTGTACAACTTTAATATCGCTGAGAGTCTTGTGAATTTAGTACAAACCATTATATAATTCTTTCTCTGCATCACTCAACAAACTTTCAAACATTTTAGGACAATCTCGAAGATCTTCTTCAACTGCTTTTGCAATCTCATCAACTCGGTCCGGCTCATATGTATCTGTATCAAAGTCAGTTGAAGCATATGTCGAACTATTCTCAAAATTAATGTTTCCTTTTTTTTCTCACCATGTCTTATCCAACATGTGTAGCTTTGATCAATTCCATTACATACTAGATGTCCTTCTAATTCATCTTCTCTAACACGTTTTCCAAAACAACATTTTAAACAAGGACAAACTACTCTATTTGGATCTTTTGCATTCTTCACTACAAACTCAACAAACTCCTTCACTCCAATTTCATACTCTTTTGACAATCGATTGGCTGAAATCCATTTCCTATCCATATTATACCACCTATATAAATGCAGTAACAAAAATAATAAGCTTTCAAAACATATCAACAAGTTTCAAAAGAAAACCAATATCAACTAACAATTTCAAAACAGAACAGATCATGTGGTATGAGTTTTTGACAATTTCAAAACATAACAGATCATGTGTAGAAGAGATTTAATATATATATATATATATATATATATATATATATATATAACAATTTTTAGTAGATTTAATATACATATAACAAAACATAACATATCATGTGTAAAAAATACCTGAGACAACGTAGATGGCCGCACAGTACGTAGAGGATATTAGGGTTCCCAACGTATATAATCATTTGAAAGATGTAGAGGATATGAGGGTTTCCAACGTATATAATTATTTGAAAGATGTAGTTTACAGTGCTTGTGAAAAAAGCGCTGTAATAGGTAGTTAAATTCAATGAAAGCGCATGTATTTTACAGCGCTTGTGAAAAAAGCGCTGTATTAGGTAGTTCAAATATTTGGAAGCGCATGTGTTTACAGCACTTGTGAAAAAAGCGATGTAAATGATACGCGAAAGCGCTTCATTTTACAGCCCTTTTATGAATAGCGCTGTAAACGCCTTATAACGTTATGCACAAACGTTATATGACCTACAACAGCGCTTGTTTTACAACGCTTGTGAACAAAAGCGCTGTAAAAGGCTCCGTTATTTTTAAAATATAATTACAACAGCGCTTGTGTTTAGCAAGCGCTGTAAAATGGGCGCTGTTAAATGTCATTTTTGGTGTAGTGGATATTTGATTTAATTTCGTTAAATGTTTGATATTTGATATTATTGTGATATTGAATGTCGAATGAATTTTATGTATATGTTTGATCTGATGTGTTTATGTGATGTGATGATAACAAATGAATGCATCGTGATAATTTTATGCGATGATGATGATGTATGATTAATAATTGCTATGCTATAAATTTGTGATAAGTTTATGTTATGATGTATGACTGATGATAGTGATGCTATAAATTTTTGATGAGTTTATATGATTATGATGATGTGTGATTAATATAAATTTGTCATGAGAATATTGAAGTAACCCATAATTCATGAAAAAATGGTGGTTCCAATTTGTGTTTGAGATTACGGTCTTAATGGAGTATCATAGGCCAACGAGGATAGAAAATAAATATTGAGAATATGTGAAGTGGAGATTATTTTGTAATCATATAGGTAGGGTCTGACAAGTCTAGTGATTATGGGGAAGTACAACTGAATGAACCAGATCGTGGCGGTCTGCTGTTTAACCTTAAGGCAAAATTGTTGGACCTTGGATGGTATTTGGGTGGGGAATTCGTAGGTGACTTTGAGGTAGCACTCCAAATATTGGGAGCTACCATGCAACACATGTTTACCTCGACTATTGTGTATATATGTTTCAGGTTAAGTTTAGCTGATTTATGAGGACATAGCTAATTTGAATTGTTCGTCCACCGGGATGATGACATAGTATCAAACCTCATAACCAACTACTTCAGAGTTATAATGGTACCATATTTTGACGTAGAGTCTAAGGTCATGCATAGCGTTGTATTTTTCTTAGATAATTTGATTTTATCGTGAAATGTATTGATTTTTCATGAGTGGTTTTGACTTCATAATGTTGTTTTTTCTTGAAGAATATTTGTGTAATGATACGGTTTATTTATGATTAATTGTGTGCTCTCCTCACTTATATTATACTATTAACATGATTTTGAAACTCACCTCATCCGTTTTTTGTGATTGACTGGCTTGGCTCTGAGTTTGTGAAATCGCAGTTATTACAAGTTAATAAATCTTGAAGTACAGGTTTGGGAGAATCTCCGCTCTAATAGGTGATATCGGGAATGAGAGTCATAAGTGTATCTTTATTTATTTAATTATAAACAACTTTTTGGATGAAAATCTTATAAGTACAAGTAAACGTTTGGAATTAAGAAATTATAGTTAAATCAAGTTTATGCGGATTGCATTGTTTTATAAGAAGAAAAAGTTTAAAGTGTCCCTTTTGAATTTTAAGAAATGTGATATCCTAAATTAGTTATAAGAGTTTTATTTTCTTGAAAACAAATTTTCTTTATCTGCAACGAATTAAAATTTTAAAAAATCTTGTATGAATTATTACATATTATTTTGGAGTTTAGGGTGTCACAAATGTCTCTTAAGCCAAATACGATCTACAACCGAGTTAAAATTTATTCTAATATAGATTATTTAAATTCGATATAATAAATTTTTTCGACCGTTATTGAGAACACTTTTACTGCACAAGAAAAGACTATATAGGACTATTAGACATTACATTTAAATTGACCAAGTTAATTTGAACTACAACCTTAGCGCACCGAGCCTATTTTCATATGAGCCCAACATTTGTGATAGAAAGAAAAAAATTGCTTCAATATAGAAATAAGGGAATGCAAATAACGGAAAGGCATATTCATAAATAGTCACAAGTTCAATGGAAACGTACTTAAATTAGTCGATTAATTTGAAATGAGAACTTAATTATAATCAGTCAAAGTAATGGATAGTAGGAACTACACTTTAAAATCTTATTTATACTCTATAAATACCAATTGTACAAATCATAATAAATTTACATCAATCCAAATAAACTTATTTTACTTACAGTCAAAATAATGGATTGTAGGAACTACACTTTAAAATCTTATTTATACTCTATAAAAATTAATTGTACAAATCATAATAAATTTACAACAATCCAATTAAACCAATTTTACTTACAGTTTCTCTGCTCTTCAAATTTACTTACATTATTTTCATTATTCTTAAATAGTTATCTTCATAAATTGTCAAAATTAACACTCTTTGGAACAATTAAGGAATTCACAATCACTCAACTTTTTTTTCATTGATGTAATTGCATTGTGCATTTGATTTTCTAAAAGACAATAGAACTAGACAACCAAATTTTTGTTTAGAAATCGATCATGAGACTATTTAGAATAGGTAGCAAGAAATTGAACAAAAGCAAAAATTCTGGTCCCTAAAAAAAACAACAGTACAATTTTTTCGTCCAAGATACAAGCAGTCAAGAATATAAAAATATCTTTTTAATTTTTCTACTAAAATATTATTGCCATTTTCTACTATCTCGTGTATCTCTCCTCTCTCTCTCTCTCTCTCTCTCTTTCTTTTTGTTGTCTAATCTCTCTCTCTTTCTTTTTGTTGTCTAATCTCTCTCTCTTTCTATTGTTTCATGTGTCTCTCTCCCTCGTACCTCTGTCTCATGTATCTCTTCCTCTATTTCATATTGATGCATCTTAGCTCTTTCTACACATACATCTATCTCTTATCTTTATATATCCCTTTTCTCTTTTTCAACCTTCAATATTTCCCTCATTTATAGATTAGGTAATCACAATAAACAACCATTAGCTAAATGACTGAAAAGTTCATATTAAATAGCTAGAATATATAAATAAGAATAAAAATATTATTGAAAAAAGATTAAGAGTTTTGTAGAATATGAAAATATGAGAATGGACTTACCAACAACATCAACTAGAGCAAGAAATAGAAACACAAAAAGGATCATAGTATAAAAAACCTTGAGAATTTTTAGCCATTTTTACTCTACCTAACTTTGCATGCAACAAATACAAAATTGTTTGATCATTTTATATTGTGAAAAACCTCATGCTATGCTTATTTCAGTTGAATAGTTTTTAGTACAACGAAGGATCATATTTGTCACTTTTAGCTCATGTAATTGATTACTTGACTTAGAGTATATCTTTAATTTTTTATTTCTTATCTATTCTTTCATATTAGATTGAAGGTTCAAAACCAACATTATGCTTCAATTAAATAGCTATTAGAATATATATTCAACTAAAAAAACATTTATATATTAAATTTTTTATTAAATGTCCTTAAGCAAAGACGATCCACAACCGAGTTAAAATTGATTCTAATATAGATTATTTGAATTGGATATAATAAAATCTTTTTCGACCGCTATTGGACACTTATCCATTTTTATGCAAATGAATAAACTTTTATAGGGCCGTTAGATATTATATTTAAATTGACCAAGTTTAATTTGAACTACAAACTTCGTGCATGGGGCCAATTTTCATATTGAGCCCAACATTAGTGAGAAAAAGAAAACAAATTGCATCAATATAAAATAAGGGAATGCAAATAATGGAAAGGCATATTCATAGATCGTCACAAGTTGAAGAAAACGTACTTGAATTAGTCGATTAATTTGAAATGAGAACTTAATTATAATCTATCAAAGTAATGGACTGAAGGAACTACACTTTAAAGTCTTATTATACTCTATAAATACCAATTGTATAAATCATAATAAACTTACATTAATTTAAATAAATATATTTTACTTGTAGTTTATCTGCTTTTCAAAATTTACTTACATTATTTAAATATTCTTAAATAGTTATCTACATAAATTGTCAAAATTAAGACTCTTTGAAACGTTTAAGAAATTCACAACCAATCAAACATTTTTTTCATTGATGTAATTGCATATGGTGCATTTGATTTGCTAAAAAAACAATAGAACTAGACACCAAATTTTTGTTGTACCCTATTTTCTTTAGAAATTGGTCATGAGACTGAAATCAAGAATACCAAAAGCATAAATTATGTCCTCTCATAAAACGACGGTACAATTTTTTGTCCAAGATATAAGGAATCAAGAATACCAAAATATCTTTTTAAGTTTACAAGTAAAATATTATTACCATTTTCTCATATCTCATGTCTCTCTCCTCTATCACTTTGTCACTCTTTTCTCACTCACTCACTCTCTCCTTCTTTCTGTTGTATAACAACTTTCTTTTTATTATTTCATCTCTCTCTCTCTCTCACTCTCTCTCTCTCTTATCTCTTCATGTTATCTCTTTTTGCAGTCATGTGCCTCTCTCCCTCATATCTCTCTCATGTATCTTTTCCTCTATTTGATATTGATGCCTATTAGCTCTTTCTACACACACATCTCTCTCTCATCTTTATATATCCATCTCATGTCTCTCTTTTTAAACCTTCAATCTCTCCCTCCTTTTAGATTTAAGTAATCGCAATAAACAACCATTAGCTAAATTACCGATAAACTTTCATATTTGTCAATAATTGTTTTAAAGACTCTTCCTAAAATTAGAATAATTATTAAATGTCTCTTTGGAAAATCATGCATCATCTTTTTTCTTTAACTCATTTTAACTCATCATAGTAAGAAAGGCACATAAAACTTTGTGGTTATCGAAAGAGCAATATAGCGTATTCAACAATGCTAATCGTTGTCGGAATAATTTTACAATTAAAAACAACATCTGTATTATGCATAAAAATAAAAAGCATCATATGATAAAAGTCAATGCATAAATCTATCTATTATAATATATTTAAATCAAAATTCTCAATTTTTATTAAATACACATAAACACACTTTATCACGATTAGTCTGAGAAAAAATCACATCATATCTATATATTATCTCAAGAACCATTCTTTCAATTCCCTCTAAAACTTTGGCGGAGAGTACTCTTTAGATTCAAAGTTTGTCATTTGCACCAAAAACTAAATATAATATAATAATAATAATAATAATATAATAATAATGATGATAATAATAATGATGATGATAATAATAATATATGAATAATAATAATAATAATAATAATAATATTATTTATTATTATTATAATAATAATAATAATAATAATTAATTATTATAATTATTATTATTATTATTATAATAATATAATAATAATAATAATTAAATCAATAATAATAATAATAATTAATAATTAATAATAATAAATAAAAATAATAATAATAATAATAATAATAATAATAATAATAATAATAATAATAATAATAATAATAATAATAATAATAATAATAATAATTAATAATAATAAAATAATAATAATATAATAATAATACATAATAATAATAATAATAATAATAATAATAATAATAATAATAATAATAATAATAATAATAATAATAATTAATAATAAAATAATAATAATAATAATAATAATAATAATAATAATAATAATAATAATAATAATAATAATTAATAATAATAATAATAATAATAATAAATAATAATAATAATAATATACCTGCTTCCTAATTGTAATAATGCGCTTCCAAATTGTGCTAATAGAAGACGGAAGAAAACATAAGGGTGTTAGCTGGCCAATAGTCGCTTCCTAATGCCCAATCAGGACAATGGTATAAATTTCATTGAATTATTTCACAAATACATGAATTTTGATAGATAATAAGAATGAGTCATATTAATTGAAAATGACACCCAAGAATAACAATAAGTTACCTACAATTGAACTTGATTATCATGATTAGTAATCTATCTATTCTTTTAAGCATTCTAGTGAAAAAATGATATTATTTTTAAGATAGTGAAAATTGATAATTATTTTAGGATAGTGAATTTGATGTTGTTACTAGGATAGTGAATTTACTGGTTGTTGTTGGGAAAACGAATATAGAACTCATGGTAGGCATTGAACCAAAAAAATTTGATTAACAACATTCTCCTGTGGTAGTAAATGTAAATAATATCTACTATCAAAAGAGCTGGCAATTGGAAAAATTTATATTAACATACTTATGTCAGATGTGTAGAGGATATTTTAGTGATTCATGAATATTTAAGCTACCATTTAGAACAATATCAATGATAGGATGTAGGGGAGAGAGATGTTATTATAATCTAATATTAAAAGTTTGTTTTGATTTTTTATAATAGTAGATAATGCGCGATAAGAAAATATTAACCAAAATATTCAAATTGGGATAGAAACAACCTTGACATATGATGTAGTGCCGACTAAGGACATTAGGTTGGATAAATGAGTAGTCTAAATAAGAGATAGTGATTTGTTGGAGATAATTGCATACTTAAGGGACCTTACTGGTTTACTATTAAACGCAGAAAAATACATAAAAGAAGCAATAATGCTATTTAAGAGTTGTTATCGTACAATTTCTAGAAGATAATTAGCATAAACTATTAGCATCATACATAAAGGATTTAGTTTATTTTGTAAAATTCAGTATAGTCAATAATAAGTCGTAGCTACAAAATACAATTCAGTGTAATATATATAAAAATCTATTTAAAACCAAATTATATATATATATAGACACAATATTTAGTTCTTCTATCATGCTTAGTTTTAATAAATCTGATTATAGTAATATGTGTGTTGAATGGTATTAAATATATTTTTGATATACATTACAATAATAAATAAATTATTTATGTATTATTAATAAATAAATTATTTAGCTATAGGAGCAAGTAATTAATTTGTACTTGGTTGTTGCGTTGAATTATTCTCGCTTGTGAACTGTTAGAGACAGTGGTTGGCGAAGACGTGACACGTTAAATCAGCGGATTAGCTTCGTTGGGAAAATCTTCAGCCAAAGTAAGGGTGAGAGGAGGTTCGACTTTATGAGTATAAATAACGTGAGATGAACGTGAATGCTGAAATTTCTAGAGATTCATTTGGGGCTTATTACGTACGGTCTAGCCCTACGGAGGAGTAATAATTAATTAATAATATATGAATGATAATAGTGAGGAATAAAATATGATTTAGCAACCTATAGAATTATTGTGAATTTATTTATATCAAGATTGCATGTTGTCTCTTATGTTGATTGTTATTGTATGAATGATATGTACTTGATGTTTTTGTTACTTGATTGAATTTGTGATATTACTTGAATGTGCAACCTATTGGATTCCTTATTATGTGATTGATGAAACTGAATTGTGTATTGTGAGTAGTGTAAACTAAATATTAGGATTTTATTGTGATTGACTTATATAGATATTTTAATGATGAATATTGTAAAAGACAAACTGATCCTTATTGAGTTATGATGATCGAGTAAGTCTGAGATATGTGTTGTAGATTTTGGAGTTAGGATTATTTTGTCATCATATAGGGAGGGTCTGACAAACCTAGTGATTCAGGGAAGTACAATTGAATGAGTCTGATCGTGGAGGGCTACAGTCGAACTGTAAGGTAAGACTACTAGACATTGGGGTACCTCTAGTGGAGAATTCTAAAGTGGATTATTGGGTTATTTCCTAAGACGGGAGCTACCGTGCAACACAAGAGTATCTCGACCGTTTGCGTAAATGTATAATCGGGTTGAGTTGAGGGGATCTATGAGGACTTGGCCATTCATGAATTGTCCGTCCATTCTTTTAGTGGCATAGTATCAGGCCTATTAGCCAAGTACTTCAGAGTAGAATGGTACCAAATGATGAAGAAGTATAGAGTATAGGACATGCATAACATTTCATCCTTGTGACTGCTCTATTGTGATTGATTTAGATTCACCTTTGATATTATGATCTTGAGTGTTTCTCCTGTTTGTGTTGATTTGACTAATTGCGTGTTTCTCCTCGTTTATCATATACTATTACATAATTTTGATACTCACCCTTCGTTGTTTGTGTTTAGCATTTGCGATAGACACAGACGAGTGAAGGCTGCAAGTGATGACTAGTACCATCGGAGAGGTGGAAGCCATCATGTCTTGAAGACTGTTATTATATGCATTGTGTTCATGTTATTTTCAGCATTGTGTTTTTATATTGAGAATTCTCGCTCTGATAGTGACATCGAGTTGGGAGTATATTTTCAATTAATATTAAGCATATGCATGTGTGCTTCAAAAAATATTTTTTTGTCTGATATTGTGATTTCAAGTTGTTAAGTTTGATGGAACTTTTGGATTTTTTTTGACGTGTTTTATGATTACGTGATACTCTTACCTTAATAATAAATAAATATGTTAGAAGTTTATATATTTAGTTTATTGAAGAGTTCGTAGTTTTAAAAAATATGAAAAATTAAAAAAAAAAATTATTTGGGTTACAGTGTCACAAGTGCTTGTTAATTTGTTTTCATCACTTAACTTTTGGTTTATTATTGCTTGGTAATGAATTTTTTGTGATCTTTGTCGTGACACCCTATAGAACCATCATCGAAGTAGAGTCTGAACATTACTTCAAACTAATTCCAAAACTAGTTTCTGCACACATCAACCACATTAAGAATTATTTGCGGACCTGACAATCTCAACCGCACTACACCGACGCATGATCAGATAACAACTCCCAACTACAGGTTGACTAACATCTATAACCAAGGTTCCACAGCCCCCAAAGAAAACCAACCAAAAGCTCTGATACCACAGTGTAACACCCCGATTTTCAAGCGAGGGTGTATTTTTTTTTTTTTCAAAAGAGATTAAAATAAACAGAGAAAACAAATAAGGAAATACCTTTGGATAAATAATTGAGTCATTATAAATTTACAAGCAGCGGAAAAGTTTCTCAAAATACGAATCCAAAGTATTTACATTTCAAAAGGTGGTACATAGACCCCATCATAATAAAATGTCAAACAGACAATATTAGTATAGGTACAGTTTTCCAAATTAAAATATTGCAACCCAAAAAGAAGGACGTCTAGTCCCTATACATCAACCTAATCTGATCATCCTACCAAAAAAACTATACACTCTGAGTGATCTCCACGCGCCCCGTGAGATCCTCCTACATAGCTCCAGTCAAGCATTCCCATCCGTAGGGTACGAACCGGTAGGATCGTCCTGGCTCTCATCTGTGGGCAAAGCCCAGATTTCCACAATAGTTGTAAAGGGTCACCAACCGAAATTAACAGTTAGCACATAACATTTAAATTTTCAAATGCACAAGATAACCTTTCAACCTAGCATGCACCTTAAAAGGGTTTTCCATATGCTAAAAGTTCATATAATGCTTGCAAAATAAAAATGAAAGCAAAGTAAGTCTTAAATCAATCAAGCAATAAACAACTGGCCAATCCATTGATGAACCAATTGAACAATCGATCATCTAACTCAAGATAAGAAATTCCACTGTGCCAATCGATTGGGAAATCGATTTGGGTGAAGGTTTTTAGAAAAAAACTGAACTCTGGGCTTAATTCAATCGATTGGGAAATCGATTGAATGAATAATTGAGCCCTTGTGTTGATGCCAATCGATTTCCAAATTGATTTTGTCAGTTTTGCTGAGTTCCTGTCTTACTGTCAATCGATTTCCAAATCGATTTCTTAAAAGGGTTTGAAAATATATTGCAAAATCGATTGGCAAATCGATTTTGTCAAAATAGTGAAGTCCCTGCAACTCATCAAATCGATTGGGAAATTGATTTCCCTGCTTATTCTTCCAAAAATACTTAAACTAATTCAATCACACTCATACATAACTCCAAAACTTAACACTTAGCAATTCCCATACAATCACCACAACGAATTGGGTTTCGAAATAGTTTTACAATCCATCGCACTTACACACGATAATCAATACATAACACTTAGCAATTCCAACACAATTACCACGAAATTCCAATTCAAACCACTCAATCATAAACTTGATTCAAACACGACTCGTGTGCCAAGCACCCTAATGCAATGCGTATATGCCAAAATGCATGGACTCGGAATTCCAAACCAAAACCCTCCTCCAAGGGCCGTAAATCATAATTGTACCGCCTATCGCAGGCCAAAGTACCAATTACCGAGGTGCCACCTATCACGGGTCTGCACGATTTACTAAAAAGCGTAAACCATTAAACGTACTGCCTATCACGGGCCCGTATCGTTTACCGAGGTGCCACCTATCACGGGTCTGCACGGTTTACTAAAAGAACGTAAATTGTAAATGTACCGCCTATCACAGGCCAAAGTACTATTTACCAATGTGCCACCTATCACGGGTCTGCACAATTTACAAAAAAGCGAAAACCATAAGCGTACTGCCTATCACGGGCCCGTATCATTTATCGAGGTGCCACCTATCACGGGTCTGCACGGTTTTCAAAAACGTAAATCATAAATGTACCGCCTATCACAGGCCAAGTACTATTTATCAAGGTGCCACCTATCACGGGTCTGCACGATTTACAAAAGCATGAAAATGCATGAGCATATACTGACTCCATCCACAACAATCGTTAAACAAATGCAGATATTAAAAGATTCCTCATTTTTAATACTCATTTAACTTACACGATTTTCACAACAAACATTAAGCAAACAGAAATATAAAGAGATTCCCCATTCTTAATACTCTTTTGACTTAAACGATTTTCAAAACAAACTTTAAGTAAACAGAAATATTAAGAGATTCCTCATTCTTAATACTCTTTTAACTTAAACGATTTCCAAAACGAATATTAAGTAAACAAGACATTAAGAGATTCCTCATTCTTAATACTCATTTAACTTAAACGATTTTCAAAACAAAATATTAAGTAAACAAGACATTAAGAGATTCCCCATTCTTAATACTCATTTAACTTAAACGATTTTCAAAACAAAACATTAAGTAAACATAGACATTAAGAGATTCCCCATTCTTAATACTCATTTAACATAAACAATTTTCAAAACAAAACATTAAGTAAACGTAGACATTAAGAGATTCCTCATTCTTAATACTCGTTTAACTCTAATGGTTTTCAAATTCCACACCAAACAAACTCAAAACATATTATCAGATCCAATCCACAACTCATACCAAAACACATTAATTCATTTCTCCATAGAATCCAACCATACACACAACACATTTCATCAGTATTAATTAAGAACACGTCAAATACGACGAACACAAATCAACACAATCCACCACTCAAACACAACAAGTTTCATTTACTCAAAATCATACATAAATGAGTTTAAATTCATTTTCCACGAAACATTCATCAGTATAAACCAAAACCTAACTCTAAGATTTTACCCGTAAAGCCTAGATTCATTTCCCCCAAATCAATACTCAAACCCTAACAAAATTCTTTTCCACACAACCACAGATAAGTCCCTAAATGCAAACTAGAAGTTTGGAAGGAGCTCTTACCTTAACGTTAGCTTTAACGTGCGTTTCCGGTACCGCGAGTAAATCCGGTAAAATCTCCGCTCGCGACGTCGCTTCCGAAGTTAGTTCACTAGCACCGTAGTGTGGTGGTGAGCAACTTTCCCTTCTATCTCTTTGCGAAATGAAGCTTAGATCTAGATGAAACGGGAAGTTTGTGTTTGACGGTTTTAAAATTCCTAAACACCGTTTTCTTCGTTTTCGAATCAACGAGGAAAAGTGAAGTTGAGAAATTCTTATCCTATCACCCACCAAGCTTGGGTTTCTAATCTGAAGAAAGGAAGCAAAGAAAAACGAAATGGAGGAAGAGGGAGAAGCTTCGCGTGACAGTGGAAGAACAGAAGGAGTTTACTTTTTCTTCCTTTCCTTTTCCTTTCCTTTCTTTTTCCTTCTTCCTTTTTTCCTTCCTTCCTTTTTATATCATTTCTCTTTTCTTCTATTTCCTTCTCTTTCCCTCCACCAAACATATAAATATATTACATATATATAATGATACCTATATATCTATACTATATATATATATATATATATATGTATTTATATATTAATTATTTAAGTACTCCAAATATCTAGATATTTATTAAAATACCATTTTACCCATAAGGCAAAAGTCTACGTAAAAGATTCACCGCACTTAATTAATTTATTTATGCGACAGAGTAATTTAATCGGACATCAAAATATCTTTTTGATCATATAAAACTTCCGAAAAATTACAACTTTGGCTAAAAGCCTACCGAGCCAAAATCCAAAATACGCAAAAATACCATAAAGTGTACTTTAAATATCTATGGTCTTCACCTACCTATATGATGACAAAATAATCTTCACTTCACAATTTCTCAATATTTATTTTCTCCCGTCGTTGGCCTATGATACTCCATTAAGACCTTCATCTCCAACACAAATTGAAATCACAATTATTTCACCCACTATGGGGTTACTTCAATATTCTCATCACAAATTCACAACATCATTATCATTAATCATATCTCATCACATAAACGTATCAAAATAAATTCACTTTTATTATCACACCACATAAAACACGTCTAATCAAACATATACATAAAATTCATTCGGCATCCAATATCACAATAATATCAAATATCTCACATTTAATAAAAATAAATCAAACATAACAATAATATCAAATACCACACATTTAACGAAGTTATATCAATCAACACCTTATAAATATTTCTATTTCAGATTTTAATCTCCCAATTCCCATATTTTTACATTAATCAATTTATCACTCAAAGTGCTACTGCCGTACGTAACGAGCCTCGAATAAATCATTGGGGAAATACGGTTTACCAGTTCATCTCACATTATATTATATTCATGAATTCAAAAGTTATCTCACCGCTTACCTTATTTTGATGCTTTCACACAAGAGTACGATTCCAAAAGCAAACAATCTTTGTTCAATGACTTTTTGTCCTTCAATTGATCTAACTCGACAATTTATGGGTAGACGTCAAAAATAAATAATGAGAAAATATTCTAGAAACTAAATTCGAAATTCGGCCAAGGAAAATTACCATAAATCAGAAAACCAATCAATGGATAGTATAGCCACTTTTCACACGATTGTTTTGGCGTTGGTTTAACTCAAATCGGGCTTACGGTGAAGAAGAACGGTAAAAAAATAACAAATTCTGTAAACGGAGAAATCGGGTATTTTAGGAAGAAATTCGGGTTGTTAAAAATCTAGAAAGTTATGTTTAATTGAATAGCTAAATTAGTAATACAACATACTGAAATTTGGATGAAAACGGAGAAACTTTTACGGAACAGTTATCGATCACCGGTGTCACGATAGATTGTTGTTGTGTTTACATTTTGGTTCTATGGCTGCCCGTCCAACTCCCTTCCCTTTTCTTTGTTTTATTTTATTAACAATCAGGGTTCACAGGGTCAAACCCATTGGTCTCTTTATTTATGTTTTTGTTTTACTACTATTATTATTATTATTATTATTATTATTATTATTATTATTATTATTATTATTATTATTATTATTATTATTATTATTATTATTTTGTTAAAATAAAATTAATAATTGTTTAATCTCCTTTTTAATATTCCTCCAAACACCATTTAGTTTTCCAAACATTACAAATATTTTATAAATTAGAGTAATTAAAATAATCAATATATAAAAAAAAATATTACTAATGACTGAAACTTTCACATTCAAAATAATCCCTACAATTATACTTATTTCTCAAAATATTCATATTATAATAATACTATCATATTAGAAAATAGTCAAAATTATAAAATAAATAAATATAACAACAATATTTTATGTTAATTACTAAATCATAATAAATATATATATATATATATATATATGTAAAATCACATTTCCAAAATAAGTATATAAAACAAAGAAAATCAAACACAATATTACTACGATTTCAAGATAATTATTTATAGAATAAATAATTAAAATAAGATATACTTAAAAATGTTTTAAAATATAAATATGTACACACTTAACATTAGTTAAACATATAAGAAAATATCATATTAATTACCAACTCACATATACACTTAAAATCATATAAAATCTTGTTCTTTAAAATATTACACTAAATACTATTATTTTTAGAAAAAATATATAAAATAATAAAAGTAAAATATTTATAATTTATATTGCTCATTAAATATAATATCTATCAAATCAACCCATCATAGAAAGCATCCATATAACAAAAATTACTCACAAAATTTATCAACATATATTCTAAAATAATTTTAACATCAAATTAATTATTGAAAATCCTATTTAATTAAATAAAAATAGTTTATTATCAAATTTAGGGTGTTACATATGTGCTGCAATATCGAAAGCATCTCGACTATTAAATTGTTCATGCCTGTGTATTTGCCTTGTGGAATTTCAGCTAATTTATTGACAAATTCATGCCTTTTATGTGAAAATTATCTTGTAAATTATGAATTTAAATTAATAATGTTCTAACTTTGTTTGCTATCATTTGCTTTAATTTTATTTGTAGGTTTAAGATATGAATGCAAAGTAGTTAATAGAGCTGAAGACACACGGGAATGTTGGATTTTATTCTTTGTGTTTTGCATTTGTACTGGATTGTTCTTGATATTGTTAAGTCAAGTGCGTGTTTTAAATAATTAAGGAAAATTCTAGGTTGTTTCTAGTAAATTGTTTGTAAGTTATTTAAATGAAATGAAATTCAATAACATATATTCCATTCATTTTGTTTTAAAATTTAAGTTTGTTATAGTTAATAGAGTTTAGATGACTAATTTTAATCGGTCTTGATAAGATACCCATAATTTTTTAAAGACCACATCAGTGTGTCACCTACAAAAACTGTTACAAATTTCAAGTAAAATATAAATGTAAGTAATTTACGCATTTTGGATTTGTCAATATACTAAGTAATAGGTGTATTTATTTTATTTTTATTTTATTAAATGTAAAGCTTCTAATTAATAGGTGTATTTAATTTTTTTCAAACACATCCCTTATTAATACCATTAATTTTATGTTGAAAAACGAAAAAAGTCAAATTGAAAATATTCATATATAAAAATTATTTTAGAAACATCAACATAAAAAATTGACACTTTATATTCAACACCTACTTTTTCTTAATATTCGTAGAAAAAAAATGAAAAGTTATAAATAAGGATGGGAGATAGTATTCTTACTATTTGTAGAAAATAAAATAAAAAATTATAATTAAAAATGGAGATAGTAATTAAAATTAACACGTGAACACACATTAAGTTTTCACGTTTCAAAAATATGATATTTTTTATAAATATAAATAATAATATTATAACTAATAACATTGAAAACTAAAAAATAAAGCAAGTGAAAACACTAAATCTTAAACAATACAAACAATTATTACATAGAGTATGAAGTCTGAAGATCTCTCTACCCATACCACAAAATCAACTATAGTAAAAAAAAAAAAACTCTTAAAAATAAAGTGAAGTACAAGCTCTAGTACTTTAGTTCCACAAGAAAAGCTCCATTGATTGCTTGTCATGATCATGTTGAATTTAACCTACATACAAATATATTATAGAGGAGACATAAGAAAGATGTGAGATTATCTTTCATCATGTGTAAAATGAATAAAGTGATACATAGATTAGCACACGATCGTCAATCATATATATATATGGATAAACTTTCAATGCCAAAACATGCACTACTTGAAATTCATGTGGTGTCAAAATTAACTTAGGAAAATATGGATTGAGAGGTTATGCTTTATGCCATATGTAAAGTGCAACACCCCTCTAGATTGTATATATTCATAGTGTGCACTCTCACTAACACAAGTTATACAATGACATCCTCAAGAAAACAATTGAAAGTGTAAACTCAATAAATCACTTTCCTCTCATAAAAACAAAAATCAATTTAAGTTTCTTAGATGGTATATGAAACACCGAATCTATATATATATATATATATATATATATATATATACATACATACATATATATATATATATATATATATATAATATATATATATATATATATATATACATACATATTATATATATCCTTAAACACACACGCACATATATAACTCACAACCGAACAAAGCTAACAACACTTTCAAAATAAAATTTAATACGCATGTAAATTTGTTAAAAATTGAATGTTGAAGTCTTAAACATAATAGAGAGATTAAATATAAGAGAAACAACATTAGTGATGATGAGCAAATAAAAATAATTAAAGGTTGTCACATAACATATAAATTGTTTTTTACCTTTACTTGTAGTTGTACCCCAAGAGCACCTACAAATACCATCTATACAAAATCCACGACGATTAAGGGGACACTCGAAATTTAGACAATCGATATCTGACTTACATGTTATAGCTGTAATATATAAAATAAGAATAAAAATATTATTGAAGAAAGATTAAGAGTTTTATAGAATATGAAAATATGATAATGGACTTACCATCAACATCGACTAGAGCAAGAAATAGGAACACAAAAAGGATCATAGTATAAAAAACCTTGAGAGTTTTAGCCATTTTTTACTCTACCTTTTCATGTAACAAATATAAAATTGTTTGATCACTTTATATTGTGAAACACCTCATGCTATGCTTATTTCAATTGAATAGTTTTTAGTACAACGAAGGATCATATTTGTCACTTTAACTCATGCAATTGATTATTGACCTTAGAGTATATCTTTAATTTTTTATTTCTTATCTATTCTTTCATATTAGAATGAGGTTCAAAACCAACATTATGCTTCAATTAAATTAAATAGCTATTAGAATATATATTCAACTAAAAAAAACATTTCTATATTAGTTTTTTTTTTCAATTCCCTTAAGCCAAACACAATCTACAACCGAGTTAAAATTGATTCTAATATAGATTAATTGAATTCGATATAATAAATTTTTTTTCGACCGCTATTGAGGACACTTATCCAATTTATTGCAAATGAATCGACTTTATAGGGCCGTTAGATATTATGTTTAAATTGACCAAGTTAATTTGAACTACAACCTTAGTGCACCGGGCCTATTTTCATATGAGCCCAACATTAGTGAGAGAAAGAAAAAAAACTGCTTCAATATAGAAATAAGGGAATGTGAATAATGGAAAGGCATATTCATAGATCGTCACAAGTTTGAGGAAAACTTACTTGAATTAGTCAATTTATTTGAAATAAGAACTTACCTATAATCAGTCAAAGTAATGGATTGTAGGAACTACACTTTAAAATCTTATTTATACTCTATAAATACCAATTGTACAAATCATAATAAACTTACATCAATTTAAATAAACCTATTTTACGTGTAGTTCATCTGCTCTTCAAATTTACTTTACGTTATTTTTATTATTCTTAAATAGTTATCTACATAAATTGTCAAAATTAAGGCTCTTTGAAAAATTTAAGGAATTCACAACCAATCAATCATTTTTTTCATTGATGTAATTGCATATGGTGCATTTTGATTTGTTAAAAAACAATAGAACTATACAACCAAATTTTTGTTGTACTCATGTGTCTCTCTCTCTCCCCCTTTTTATCTCTTCATCTTATCTCTTTTTCCACTCATGTGTCTCTCTCCCTCGGATCTCTTTCTCATGTATCTTTTCTTCTATTCATGTTGATGCCTCTTAGCTCTTTCTACACACACGTCTCTCTCTTATCTTTATATATCCATCTCATGTCTCTCTTTTTAAACCTTCAATCTCTCCCTCCTTTTAGATGAAGTAATCACAATTAACAACCATTAGCTAAATTACCGATGAACTATCATATTTGTTAATAATTGTCTTAAAAACTCTTTCTAAAATTAGAATAATTATGAAATGTCTCTTAGGAAAATCATGCATCATCTTTTTTTCTTTAACTCATTTTAACTCATCATAGTAAGAAAGGCACATAAAACTTTGTGGTAATCAAAAGTCACTTAGTGTTACCAACCTTTCAATTAAAGTAACATGTATTTATGGATAAATTAAAATAGCATCATAGGATAAAAGTCAATGCACAAATCTATCCTTTATAATATATTAAAATAAATTCTCAATTTTTATTGAATGACACATCACACACTTTTGTGTCACATCACTTATATTCCTATGTGACAGTTTCATATGCTTCTACAATTTATCTCCCACATTTTATTTCTCAATTTAACTTTTACATCATCATATACATATGTTGAGAATCCACACACAAAAGTTCTTTAAGAAAATAATTTTACTATCTTCTCACTTCAATCAACTTTTAATACTTCTTCATTTCTAACTTTGTATATTCAGATTAGTTGGTAAAAAATTACATCAAATTTTATATTAGCTCAAGAATCATTCTTTCAATTCCTTCTTAAACTTTGGCGAATAGTACTCTTTAGATATAATGTTTTATCGTTTATACAATATTACATCATTCATGGCTTCTCAATTCTCCCTCCAAGTATCAATTGAAAATGTGAGATTGTTTAACGATAATGGTCGCACGAATAGGAGGGATGGTGAAGACCTCTAGATAGGAATGCATAAAATATCATTTTTCTGTTGTTAAGACATAATTTTGAGTAAGTGTTGAAGAACATCAATCTACTATGAACTTTACATACCGACAATCGGTTGAAACATTTAGGAGAAAAAGTATTCAGAAATGAAAAGGAGTGCATAAAGAAAGGAAAAGTTATTTTTAAGCAAATGGATCTCGATTATACAATTAGGGTGCTTTTAATTTGTTTTCATCAATTAATGTGTTGGTTTATTTTTGCTTGGTAATTGACGTTTTGTGCATCTCTGTACTGTAATATTGAAAGTATCTCGACTATGCAATTGTTCATGCATGTGTATTTATATCTTGAAAATTATGAATTTAAATTAATAATGTTCTAACTTTGTTTATTGTCCTTTGCTTTAATTTTTTTTGTAGATTCAAGATATGAATGCAGAGTGGTTTAATAGAGTTGAAGATACATTGAGAATGTTAGAGTGGTTTAATAGAGTTGAAGATACATTGAGAATGTTGGATTTTGTTTTTTGAGTTTTGCATTTTTTATTAGATTATATATCATTGCTTTGTAAAATAGTCAGTTAGTTAGAGATTTTGCAAGTTAGTATGTACTAAATCCTGCATGCTTTATAAAGCATAATTTAGTTCATTGTAAAATTTAATATTTAATTCAATCAATTGATGAAACTCAATATGGTATCAAAGCCAAATCAATTTATGATGCCCAACTTTGGCACTCAAGATTTGGTCACATTTCTGATAAGATCCTTAGATCCTTAAGCAATAAAATACTTTTTATCATGCCAAATCAATTTACTTCTTCTATGTGTCAAATATGCCCTCTTGCTAAATTTAGAGATTGTCTTTTCCTTCTTATAGTCGCATCTTTGATGCTCCTTTTGCTTTGTTGCATTGTGATATTTCGGGTCCTAATGGCCACTTTACCTATGATGGAAAAAGATACTTTCTCACTTTGGTGGATGATTGTTCTATATACACCTAGGTTTTTATGTTTAATTAGAAATCTGAGGCAACAACTACAATAATTAAATTTTTTGCAATGGTCAAGACTCAGTTTGGTGTCACTATTAAATGTCTTCGATCTAACAATGCCAAGAAATTATCCCTTACCCAATTTCTACAAAACCAAGGCACCTGGCATCAGTTTTCCTGTGTTGAAAGGCCATAATAGAATTCTGACGTAGAACGCAAACACCAACATTTGTTGAATGTTGCTCGTGCATTGATTTTTCAGTCCAAGGTGCCAATTACTTTTTGGGGAGAATGTGTTGCCATTGCAGCCTTCTTGATCAACAGATTGCCCTCTCCAATTCTCAAGGACAAACGTCCTTATTAGGTTTTATATGGTATGGGTCTGAATTACAACTATTTATAGTCTTTTGGTTGTCTTGCCTATGCAGCCACATTGCCATCCAATCGCAACAAGTTAACTGCAAGAGTTGTTCCCACTATCTTTGCTGGTTACCCTCAGGGCTATAAAGGTTATAGATTATTCAGCAATGAAACTCAGAAGTTTTTTATCTCAAGGGATGTCATTTTTCATGAGACCATTTCCTATTTCCTGACTTATCTAATACATCTATCTCACAAGATCCATTTCATGATTTGGTGATTGCCACTCTCATTCATGAACACAACAGTTTTGTTCTCAGTCACCCTTATATCCCATTCAACAGTTTTGTTCTTATACTCATCTCAACCCATCTTACAAATCCTTCATATGTGCAGTATCAGCTGTTTCTGAACCTCAATTTTTCCATTAGGCAGTGTCTAGCCCTGAATGGAGACAAGCTATGAATGAAGAAATCAAAACCTTGGAGGCCAACAATACTTGGTCTCTTGTTTGCCTACCACCTAGTAAACATTGTATTGGCAACAAATGGGTATATAAAGTGAAATTCAAACCTTATGGCAGTGTCGATCGTCACAAAACTCGTTTGGTAGCCAAGGGTTATACTCAATAGGTTGGTATTGACTTCGCATATACCTTTTCCCCTCTTTCCAAGCTCACTTCTGTTTGTATTTTCTCACAGTGGCAACAACAAAGTAATGGCATTTGTTGCAATTAGATGTGAATAATGCGTTCCTTAATGGTGAACTTTTTGAAGAGGTTTTTATGACTCCTCCTTTGGGTTACCATCCTGCTAAAAAAGGTTTGGTTTGCAAGCTGAACAATTCCCTGTATGGCCTCAGACAAGCATCGCGACAATGGTTTTACATGTTCTCCACCACCTTGCTTGCTCATGGTTTTGCTTAGCCTAGAAACGATTATTCCTTATTTACTTCTGGTTCAGGTCCCTCTCTGATCATTCTACTTGTTTACGTAGATGATATTGTATTGGCAGGCCCAAATTCCACTAAAATTGTTGAGACTCAAACCCTCATACAATCATTGTTCAAAATAAAAGTTCTTGGGATCTTGAAGTATTTCCTAGGCTTGGAAATTGCTAAGTCCAGCAATGGCATATCACTTTCTCAGCGTAAATATACTCTCAAACTACTTGAGGATTCTAGTTTTTTGGGCTGCAAACCTGTTTCACTCCCAATGGATCCCAATGCTAAACTTTCATCCACTAACGGTACTCCTATTTCTGATCCATCACTTTACCGACGACTCATTGGCAGAATCATGTACTTGACTATATCGCGCCCTAATATTAGCTTTGTTGTTCATAACTCAGCCAATATATATAACAGCCACAACAACCTCAACTCCTTGCGGTTCACCATCTTTTGCAATACGTTAAATCTGCACCAGGCTAAGGTCTCTTGTTTCCTTCAACTAATTCTCTTGCACTTTCAGCTTATATTTGATGCCGGTTGGGGCAACTGTGTGGATACTATAAGATCTGCTACTGGTTTTTGCCTCTTCCTTAGTGATGCTTTAGTTTCTTGGGAAGGAAAAAAAACAACTTATATTCTGTAAATCTTCTGTTGCAGCTGAGTATATGGCATTGTCCTCTACTGCTAGTAAATTTGTTTGGGTTGCAACGTTTACTTGTTCACTTTGAAGTCTCTCCAACTTCAGTTATGGTTTTTTGTGACAACAAATCTGCCATCCATCTTGCCTCTAATCATGCCCACCATGAACGTTCTAAACATATCGACATCGACTACCATTTTATACGAGAATGGGTTCAGTCAAACTTGCTAAAACTCATTCATGTCAAAACTCAACATCAATTAGCTGACATCTTTACTAAAGTTTTTCCGACTCAAGCCTTCTCCACTCTCGTTTCCAAGCTGGGAATCATCAACATCTATTCTCCATCTTGAGGGGTGGTATTAGATTATATATAATTGCTTTGTAAAATAGTTAGTTAGTTAGTTTTGACAAGTTAGTTAGTTATCTGAGTTAGTTTGTACTAAATCATGCATGTTATATAAAGCAGAATTCAGTTCGTTGTAAAATTTAATTCTCAATTCAATTAATTGATGAAATTCGATATTTTTTAGTGGATTGTTCTTGGTATTGTTAAATTTATTATAGTATATATTACAACAATTTAGTATTATCACAATTGTTATATTTTTAAATTTATTACAGCATTACAATTTAAAATTATTTTTTATTGATATTGATGTGAGTCATAGAGCTTCAAATAAAGCTTGCCAACAATTATAATTGGAGTGAAACATAAGTATATAAATGACTTGGTAAAAATAGAATTTATATAACAAAATTCACAATGAGATAACAATAGAATAATTTGCGAGGCTCTTTTTCATATATTATTAATAGATAAATATAAGAATTAAGTTTTAATTAGAATTAGAATGGATAGCATTTTTTATACTGTCTATTTTCATGATAGTACTTTATAATCATTTTATATATATTGTTCAAATATGTTAACTCTCATTAACTTAATTTAATTAAAGCTACAGTAAATTGGTCAAAAATATAAAAAATAAACTTCCAGGAAATACAACTTCATTGAACCTACGTGAAGGGTGGCCATAAAATAAGTTGAATGAAAGAGTATTATTACTTTCTTTTGTATTATTATTACTGAATTTTCAATTATATTTAAAACTAACTATTTAAAGAAAGAGTATTTAATCTTAACAAATCCTTAATCCCTTGTGGTATTGAAAATTATGATTAAGCACTATGGTTATAAATTATTTTTGGCATTCAAGTGTTTATATATCTATATGTAGACTATGATTACAACAAGTTCCTATCTCAAGCATTTAATAAATAACCTTATGATTCAAACTATAATTGACAATTGATTTTAAAGGCGCCTAAGCGATAAAAATACATTATGAATAGAGATCGATAAAAATTCATTCGAATAACCAAAAAATTAAATTATATACTAGAGGTTTTCATCGAGGTTACTCATTCCTAACACCAGAAATTTAGCTACTTATAAAAATAAACAGAACTAAAGAATAAAGAGTAATTAAACGAATTCTCCGTGAAAGATTCTTGATGAAGTAGCTTTCACTACTAGAAATCTGCATTTTTCCTCATACATTTTAGTAGATTAGAAACCTACATTTGACAACTAAATTAATAATTTAATTTGACTTTCTATTAATATGACAAACCATAGCCAAATTAATTGCAAAAAAAAGAAACACAAATTTTATTGATGGAATTGAATGACTTAACAAATACCAAACCTTACAATCATAAAGAATATAATAATGGTTTGGACATAAAACAAGAAAACTCAAAACAATTAAACCTAGCCAGCCACTCCCTCCAAAAATAGCCTTAAGTTTTTTAACTTGAGCATGATCATACAAAGTAGTCTTTTCAACATAACTCGAATTCATACTATTTCCAAACAAAGCAAAATCAACAAGTTGTGCACCAGGTTTGAACTACTAAGTGTAAGAAAAGCAGTAGCTTTATTCCACCCAACATTACAATGAAAATGCAACAAACCTTGTGGAATTACCATAATATCCCCCTTTGTTAGTGTCTTAACAAAAACAGAGTTATCAGAGGAAATAAAACCAGCAGTTATAAAACCTTGAACCATTATCATTAATTCCAACGCGCTGCGATGCGAATGCATAGGTACTACGGCTACAATGCCTAAGTCTATGTGTGATAATCCAAGTCCATTTTCTTAATGTTCAATGAGTTATAGTCATTGCAACACTATGAAGGGAAGGCACCTCATTGTTCATGTCTGATAATTATTTGGACAAAACCCTAAATAAGACACCTGATTCAAGATTAAAACAAAAAAAACTTTTAAAAAATAAAAATGAAATTGAAATTGAAACGAAGTAACTAACCATGGTGGGTTTGAATTCCTTCAATTTTTGTAATTTCTTAAACTCAATCTGAAGTTTCTCTTGCTCCTTGCCACGATTTTCATGTGATTCATCCTTTTGTTTCAAGATCTCGTTTTTGGCTTTCAAGAGCTCTTCGGTTTTCTCTTTCTCGAGTCGCAAGTTATGTGCCACAATCTTCAAGTTTTTGTAGTGGAAACGTGAGGGCGCGAGAGTGAGTGAGGTGAGGGAAACAACAGAGCTTAACGGTGAGGATGGAGTGGGTGACAATTTTGAGAGGATTTAGAGTGGGTGACGAGTTCGAGAGCTAGGGTTGAGAGTGAGGTGATGGAAACAGTGATGCGGCAGCGATAGGCTTAGTCTGACGGCGAATACGAAGTGGGTGACTGCATCGAGAGGGCTGAGATTGGATTATGGCTTCAAGAGTTAGGGTTATCTGAAAAACTTGAAGGATACAGAGTGAAGGTGAGAGGGCCGAGGGATAATGAAGTTTTTAGATTAATTTTTTAAATAATATTTAAAAAAATTAATTTTAAAAATCATAAACGTAGCGTCGGCTACACCGACACATATTATTAAAATAAAACAAAAAACATAAAAAAATTAAGTAGCGTCTGCTTATTTTAAATAGCGTCGGCTAGGATGACGCTGCTTATTATAAAAATAAAAACTAAAATTTGACGCTCTAGCGTCTACTTGCCGACGCTACACCGACGCTAAATATGGCAGCTAAAATTGATTTTTCTAGAAGTGATTAGTCATATTCACTTATCCATAATTTTTTAATAACTTAACCTCACCTGAAATAACTTTTACTCAAAAAAAAAATTGAAAAAAACACTCATTATTTCTAAAAAGTATGATGTTGTATCAACCATTTTTCGAAAAGTAAAAATGTTAGACCATAGAAGTTTAATAACTTTCAAGGAAAAAAAACTACTTAATTTGTATAAAAATTAATAAAAATAAAAATTCGCACGAAAATCCGCAAAAAAACTACATGCGGAATTTGTTGCGGACATTCCCAACTAACAGCAAAATCATTGAATATTACCTGCGGATATAAATTCTTGGGTATTACAGCAAAAACGCTAATGTCTAGTAGTATTTGTTGGTGTTCAACATGTTAATATTTGCTCTTAATTTTTTTTTAGGTTTTTGAAAATTATGTTTAAAAAATATATTGATTATATTAAAATAAATCAATCAAATAATGATCTTTAATATATTCCACTTTATTAATTAGTGATTCCCTATGTGTCTTGTAAGTGAAATATATTTGTGAAAAATTGTCTAAAAGAAAATTTTCCTGCCTTTGAAACAATGGAACAATTGCACCACTTTCAATTTATATTTTAAAAAAATTCAGATTTTGACGAAATATTTGATTTAGGTACTTGGGTTGTTTGTCGATGGTTTTATTTCTCATAGTCATTTTTCAGGGTGAAAAATATTAAACGTGATATTTTATAAATTGGATTATTTCTATCATAAAAAAAGTTATTGATGCGAGTTGTTTGTAATTCTTTTTCTATAAACGAATGTAATATCAGTTAAGGTGGTTGAAACTAATTTTTAGATAAGAGTTGAATGGTGTGATGTGATGTTATTATGATTAAGTATAATCAAAGATAGTTGTGAGAGTTTAGAATTAAATTTAAGTCAATAATTTTTTGTGTTAGGAATTTTTAGAGATTTATTTATAATTGAGAGAGTATATTAATTAAAGGATGGAGGAAAATAACTCCCCTCTCCTTTAAACATAAGAATCCCTCAACCTCCCCCCATTACCCATTCATTTCGTTTTTTTTTTTTTATATTCTTCCTTCTCGTTAAAACTCCAAACCCTGATTTTTTGTCTCAATTTTTTAACTTTCAAAAAACCTCAAATTCAAAAAGCTTGAACTACAAAAGTGTTCTATTACACTGGGGACATATATTACATTGTTGCATTGTTTATTTAGAAAGTAAAATTGCCCTTATGTTGATGTAAGTCATTGGAAACTTCAAAGTGAAACATGACTTTTAATTTATGTTAGTAAGTACCTTTGAAAATTTTATTATCAAAATCTTATGTTGTGAGTAACTAATAGTTTTATTAGTCTAAAAAAGAATTCGATAACACTGATCACACCAAGTTAGTATGAATGTCAACTTTATGCTAAAGTTTGAGACCGTAGATATTTTGGAAAACATTAATTTATTATGATTTTGGATTTTGATAATGTGATTTAATTTGACAAAGTTTTATCTCTAGAAAGTTAAGTAAAAGGAAATTTTGAGAAAATAAAGCGTCAAAGATTTTATTTTTATGGTGGTGATTGAAAACTTTGAATTTTTGTTTGCAAAAATTATTTTTAAGTTTAAGGTTTATTCAAGTGGAGTTTAAGAAAAATGTTTGAGTTTAAAAGATTTAGCGGTGTGATCAAATTAAAAATTTGAAGATGGTTATAGTTTGTTGTTAAAAACAAATTACTATGTTGTTGTAGTAAAAATAGATATGGTATAATTTTTTTGGGAAAATCTTAATTAAACAAAGAAGTATTGCCTAAATTTTGGTAGAAAAAGATATGGAGAAAATTATATGTTCAAGACTTTGTTCGAAAAGTTTGTGACTCTATGGGTTAAAGTGGTTTAAAACGTGATTGCGCGCGCTATTTTTTAGTTATCCAAAATAATCTTACATTTTCAAAATGTTGCCAAAAATAAAGAATTAGAGTTTTCAACTTGTATAAATTTTTGAGAGAATCAAGATAATAGAAAATGTCTTAGTTGATTTTAATTAATAGTATGAGTTGAATTGTGTGTGGTAATGACATGTTATTTGGAAGCATCACATCAACCAACATAGTGATTTATAAAAATAAGTAACATAGAACAAGAAAAACAATTTTAAGATGTTCTCAACCATACTTAGCGTGCTATGTATGGAAAAGTCCTCTCATCAAAAACTTTTAAATTCAAATGTAACATTCTAAAATTAAACTCGTAATTCAGATATTCAGATGAATCATATATGTTGTAACACCCTAAATTTTATAAAAAACTATTTTATTAGTTAAGTACGATTTTAAATAATTAATTTAATATTAAAATTATTTTAGAATATATCATAATAAATTTTCTGACTAATTTTTGTTATATAGGTGATTTCTATGATGTGTTAGTTTTATAAATATTAGATTACATGAGCGATATAAATAATAAATATTATATTTTATTATTTGATATATCTTTTTAAAAAAATAAATAGTATTTTAGTGTAATACATATATTTTAAAGAAAAAGATTTTTATGTATATATAACGTGTGCCCAATTAATGTAATACTTTTATGTGCGCTTGACTGATGTTAAGTATGCACGTAGTTATATTTGAATAATTTATAACTATTTTCTATTTTTAGTTATTTTCTTTATAAATAATTATCTTGAGATAGTAGTGATATTTGTGTTTGATTTCCTTTATTTTTATATACTTGTTATGACACTATGATTTTATATATATATTTATTAAGATTTAGTAATTAATATAAAGTGTTGATGTTAAATTTATTTATTTTAAAATTTCGATTATTCTCTAATGATGGTAATATCTTAACTTGAGTATTTGGAAAAATAAGTATTATTTATAGAGATTATTTTGATATGAGAGTTTTGGTTATTAATGTATTTTAAAAGATTAATTATTTTTATTTATAAATTATTAGTTTTGAAATACTAATAATGTTTTATTAATGAAATTGTGTTTTAAAAAAACTAAAATAAAACTAGTAAAACCTAAAGGAGACCAATCGGTTTTGACCCATGTGTGAACTCTAATTGTTAATAAAATAAAACAAACAGAAAAAGGAAGGGAGTTGGACGGTGGCCGTAAAACCAAAGAGAAACACAACAACAACATATAGTTTGACACCGATGATCGATAATTGTTTTGGAAAAGTTTATGCGTTCTTGTCCAAATTTCAATACGTCGTTTTATTTATTTAGGTAGTCAAAAAAACATACTTCCTCGGATTTTTTACCATCCAAATTGCTCTCTAAAATACCTGACTTCTCCATTTATTAAATTTCTTAGTTTGAACCGTTTTTCTTCACCGTAAGTCTGATTTGAGTGAAACCAATGCCAAAACGATCGTGTGAAAAATGACTATTTTATCCACTGGTTTGTTTTCAGATTTATGGTAAGTTTCCTTGACTGAATTTCGAAATTAATTTTTAGAGTATCTTTTCATAACATATTTTTGACGTTTGCCCATAAACTATCGAGTTAGATCAATTGAAGGACAAAGAGTCAAAAAAACAAAGGTTGTTTGCCCGTGGAAATATTCGTGTGTGAAAGCGCCGAAATAAGGTAAGGGGTGAGAAAGCGTTTGAATTCATGAGTATAATATAATGTGAGATGAACGGGAAAACTGTATTTCCCAACGATTCATCCGGGGCTCGCTACGTACAGCTGTAGCCCTTTGAGTGATAAATTGATTAGTGTGAAACTATGGAAATAGTGAGATTAAAATATGGAATAAAAATATTTATAAGGTGTTGATTGATTTAATTTCGTTAAATATGTGGTATTTGATATTATTATGATATTTGATTTCAAATGAATTTGATGCATATGTTTGATTAGACGAATTTATGTGATGTGATAATAAAATATGGATGCATGGTATGATATATGTATGCGGGATGATAATGCAGATTTTTTATCGATAATAGTGATGTTATAAAATTGTGATGACTTTATGTGATGATTACGATTATGTATGATTAGTGATATAATAAAATTTTGATGAGTTTATACGATGATTATGATTATGATTATGTATGATTAGTGACATTATAATATTGTGATGAGAATATTGGAAGTATCCC
This sequence comes from Cicer reticulatum, assembly GCA_002896235.1. NCBI lineage: Eukaryota > Viridiplantae > Streptophyta > Magnoliopsida > Fabales > Fabaceae > Cicer > Cicer reticulatum. The sequence continues at coordinate 73,619 of PGWS01037638.1, forward strand.
ATATATGATGAAATAGTGATGATTTATAAAGATGATGCTTTTAATGGAGTAGCCTAAGCTAACGAGGGGAGAAAATAAATATTGAAAATTTGTGAAGTGAAGATTATTTTATCATCATATAGGTGGGGCCTGACAAGCCTAGTGATTCTAGGGAAGTACAGTTGAATGAGTCTGATCGTGGCGGTCTGCTGTCAAGCCATAAGGCGAGATTGTTCGACCTTGGAGGTATACGGGTGGGGAATTCTTAGGTGACTTGGAGGTAGCACTCCAAATATCGGGAGCTACCACACACCACATGTGTGTGTGTGTGCTCAGCTTCATTCTTCTCCTTTGATTCAAAAACGAAGAAAAACGGTGTTGGTGATTTCAAAACCGTCAAACGAAAACCTCTATGTTTCTTCTAGATCTAAGCTTTGTGCCTGTGATGGGTGGCACCTTCATAATTAGTATAAGGCATGTGATATGCGATACAATTATGATTTACACCCCTTTGAGGAGGGTTTTGATTGGAATTCCGAGTCCATGCATTTTGGCATATACGCATTGCATTAGGGTGCTTGGCATGCGAGTCATGTTTGATTCAAGATTATGATTGAGTGGTTGAACTCAAGTTTTCATGGTGATTGTGCTATAATTGCCAAGTGTGCATGTTTTGGATTTGTGCGTAAGTGTTGATTGATTTCGAAACCCTTTTAAAAGCTGAATTTTGCTGTTTTTCTGCTGTTTTCTGATGTGTATCCGAATACAGGAGGTTGTATTCGAATACAAACATTCTGTTTTAGCTACTGACTTATGTGTAGTCGAATACAGAAGGTTGTATTCGAATACAGACATGCTATTTTTGCTTCTGACTTATGAAACAACCTTGTAATCGAATACAGAGATGCTGTATTCGAATACAACAGTGCAATTTTGTTTAAAACTCAAATTTTGAACTTTGGTTATGCATGTTTAACATATGGAAACCCTTTCAAGGTGCATGCTAGGTTGAAAGGCCATTTTATGCATTTGAAATTTAAATGCTATGTGTTAATTGTTAATTTCGCTTGGTGACCTTTACAACTATTGTGGAAATCTGGGTTTTGCCCTCAAATGAGAATCAGGATCTTCCCATCGGTTAGTACCTTGTGGATGGGAAAGTAGTTGGACACACCTGACTGGAGCTGTGCCAGGAGGATCTCGTGGGGCGCGTGAAGATCACTCGGGATGTATATTTCTTTTTAGAATGATCATATTAGGTTGACGTATAGGGACTAGATGTCTTTCTTTTTGGGTTGTGTTTATTTTAATTTGGAAGACTGTACCTATAACATTATTGTCAACTTGACATTTTATTTTGATGGGTTCCATGTACCACTTTTTGAGGTGATGTGGGGGGAGTTAAAATTCTTGGGGCAGTGCTGTTGTACAGGTCTGCTGAGAATACCCAGGGGTGTGAGCTATGTCTGAAAGGCCTCATAGCTCCGGTGTATTTTGATGTTTGAATACTTTGGATTTTTATTTCAAAAAAAAAACTGTTCCACTGCTTGTAAATATTTGTTGACTTTGTCGTTATGTTATGACTTAAACATTTATCCAAAAGTATTTCCTTCTCTATTTCTTTGTTTTTAGGAATTTGTTTTGAAAAAAAAACACTCGCGCTGTTAAAAATTGGGTTGTTACAACCCTGCTCTGATAGGTGATACCGGGAATAGGGTTGTAATTTTTACTTTCTTATTTAATTTGAAACGAATTTTTGCATGAAAATGTTAGAAGTACTAGTTAGTTTTTAGAATTAAACCAAGTAACTATACTTAAATCAAGCTTATCGAGATAGCACTATTTTAATAAAAAAAAATTAAGTTTAAAGTGTTTTATTTTATTTTTGAGAACTGATATCCTAAATTAAAAATAAAGCTTTTTTATTTTATTGGAAATAAATTTTATTTATCTGCTACAAATTTTATAAAAATATTATATAAATTATTATATATATTATTTTGGGGTTTAGTGTCACATATGTAACCAAATACAAATTTATATAATAACAGTCAAAATCTTTTGAAAATTCCGTATACTAGATTGCTCACACGTGAGTCACCTGAGTGATACTAGTCAATAGTAAGGTATGTTAGACGTCATGGCCACAAGAAGTGTGTTATTTGTTCTTCCCTTACTTATTCCTCTTTTTCTGAAAGAATTCATTCTACTCATCATAAAATATTTATTTAGGCAGCTGAAACCAAATCAAACCAAAACAATAAATAAAACACTTAAAATATAGTTTCAAACTGAGTTAAATTTGCTCATGGAATATGAGACAAAAAGGAACTAATTCCTTGATTGGCAAATTCGCTTAACGAATTTAAATTGCCTTAGCGAATTTGACATGATACAAAATTATATATTTTTTGCTTTTCGAATTTTTGCATAATTATTTTCCATTTCAACTCTAAAATCCCCTTTTAATCGTCAATCAAATTAATCAAAAGTTATAAGAAACTCATATCAACATATATCGAAAGCACAACACTCAAATTCAAAACATTCAACACACAACTCAAAATCACAACAACATGCATTTCATCAAACCAACTTTGACATAACACTATCAACAAACACATAACATGTCATCAAACCAAGTTTGACATAGCACTTTCAACAAACACATAACATGTCAGACCTAAAATTGAAATTTTAGAATGAAAATAGAAATTTATTTACTTAGTCATTCTCAAAATGAAGATAAAACCCAAACACACCCTAAAGATTTTTAGTTGGGGTTCTATGTTTTGTTAGAAACTTTTTGAAGGAGATAATAAATTCCTCAATGTAATCTTTATCTCTACCCGATTGTAGTAAACACTAACCTTCTCTGCTTCAAAGTTATCTTCTTTCTACCTCTTTTCTTCTTTCAAACACTTATTCTTTTATATTTTTCTCACAACTTGCAAAAACAAGAAGGAAGGATAATGATTATGTTGTTTTTCTTTCTCATTATGCTTAAGTGAGAGATGAGGTTAAATATAATGTTACTCAGTAAAGAGGAGAAGTGGAGTATGATGTGGTCTACTTCAAGATGGGAAAAGAGTAGGATGCATGTGTTTCCATTGGGCTTAAGGATGTAATTATTAGGTGTGGCAATGGATTGGTGGCCTTGGAGATATAAGAAGGAGTGAGGGAATGAGTATAAGTGTGTAGTAGTAGTGAGAAGTGTACTACTAAATTTTGACATAAAAATACAAAAACAAATAGTTGATCACAAAAATTTGAGACGTCGCTGAAATTAGAAGTGTGGGACAAATTAGGAGGTGATTAAGCTCTTAAGGACTTATTATGATCGAGTCACAAGATTGAAATAAAGATTTTTGTATGAGAGCAATTTTAGCTATGCTTTGTTTGAGATAACGATACTTGTTAATGAAGTTAACATAAGTAAGGACTCTTCCAATTTTCTAGTATCACATGTAGGTTGTACTTGTTATTGATGTTGTTGAATTATTTGTACACGACTTAATGTGTGTATTTGTTGATGTTTGGATTGAAATTGTGTGATTGACGTATTGATGTGCAATCATAACTACTATAAACACGCGTTTGTGTTATGAATATTTTTGTGATAAATGCCAAGAGTATGCTATGTGTAACATGTGATGAGAATAATTAATCTTTGAATGAGATTTTAAAAGTGTAGAATGAAAAGAACAAAAGAACTCGAGTTTGAATTGTATTTTTAATTTTTTTTTGTGTGATTATACTCAAAGTAAAGAAGACAATACACATGTATGAAAACAAAGCGGAGAGAGACACAATAATTTATCTTGTTTCACCACCAACACGGATGCTACGTCCAGTCCCTTCAACTTGAATGATTAATCTGCTAAATTGTCACTTAATCAGACTTACACTTAAACACCTACTAGTCACACTAATTATGTTCAGTCTTCTCAACCATCTAGCTTAGTAGAATCAAGATGTTGAGGGAGACAACCATTATTGGGCTAGGTTACAATAAAAAGGTATTGGGGGTTTATCTGGGTAAGCTCTTGTAGAGAATGTTTACAATTTATGCTCCACATAAATTCTTTTAGCACTAAAAGGATGATAACAACAGTATAGATATGATTGTTGCTTGTTGCTTGTGTATTATTTGTTATTATTGTATCTTTCTTCATTAAGGAACACATGTGCTATATAGAGTACCAAGAGCGTTTTCGGCCACTGTACTGATAGCATAAAATTAGGATAATCCATAAAGTTTTGCGTCGTATCTTTGCTGAATGCTTTGACAAAGAAACTTTCCAAAAAATACTGATCTTATACTAATTTGGCGAGTTTGTTTGAAACGGTGAGTTGATAAAGTTATGTAAATTCCAATTTTTACTTATTTGGTGTATTTATAAAAGAAAATCATTTATTAAAAGTAAATGTGTTTGAAATTTGGATTCTTTATTTGGAAAATAAAATAGTCCTTATGTTGATGTAAGTAATTGGATAGTTCAAAGTGAAATATGATATTTAATTTATGTCAGTAAATAAGTTTGAAAATTTTATTATCAAAATCTTATGAGGTGAGTAACTAGTAGATCATCGAGTCTTGAAAAGAAATCAAGAACGTTGACTCATGTTAAAGATGGTGCTTTTAGTGGAGGAGCGTAAGCCAACAAAGGGAGTAACTATATGGTAACGGTCTTTTACGTGATGATTACTTTGTCGTCATATAGGTAGAGTTTGACAAGCCTAGTAATGTTGGGGAAGTACAATTTAATGAGTATGATAGTAGAAGTCTATTGTCAAGTCTTAAGGAAAGATTGTTATACCTTGGAGGTAATCTGGTAATGTACTCTTATGTGACTTTCGGTAGCCCTCCCAAAGCCGAGAGCTATCATTCAACACTCATTTACATCAACCATCGTATATATGTGTCTTGTGTCAAGTTAAGGGGATCTATGAGGACAAAGATAATTTGGATTGTTCGCTCATGTAACACCCCGGCCCTCCAGCGTTACCGCAATGTTACCTCACGAGCTTCTCGCCCCCCCCCCCCCCCCCTTTTCCCTCATGGAAATATGAAGAGTTTTTGCCTTCCGTGGGATTCGAGCCCGGTACCTAGGGGATAAGTATCGCCTCATCACAATCCCACTATCAATTGAGTCAGATTTCCAATTGAGGGAAAGGGGGGACGAGAAGATCGTAAAGTAGCATTGCCGGTAACGCTGGAGGGTCGGGGTGTTACATTTCTCACTTTTTAGGATTTTGTGGACTATTGGGAAGTTGAGAGACTTGTGCCCTAGGGAAGAAACTCAAAGACAACCGTTTCTAACACCATTGCAGCAATTTTATAATCAGAATCTTTGTTATAATTTTTTCTAATATCTATCTTTTCTATCTATATCAGAAACTAAACCTATTTGTTTAAGGATGAGTGTACAAGATAAACTTATTTTTCGATTTGATTTCCATATATAATGAATGGTATATTGGAATTATTTTCTCATCTATGTGTTTTAATGCTTTTATTGCTTGATAACCTTTAAAAGTTCTACAATTATCTTATTTTGAAAATGTGTTCATTTCTCACTTTTTAGGATTTTTTGGATTATTGGGAAGTTGAGAGAATTTGTGCCTAAGGGAAGAAACTCAAAGGCAGCCGTTTCTAACACCATTGCAGCAATTTTATCAAGAATCTTTCTTATTATTTTTTTCTAATCTCTATCTTTTCTATCTATATCATGAGTAACTAAACCCTATTTGTTAAGGATGAGTGTAACAAGATGAAACTCTTATTTTTTCGATTTGATTTCCATATATATGAATGAATATATTGAATTATTTTTCTCATCTATGTGTTTAATGCTTTTTATTGCTTGATAAACTTTAAAATGTTCTACAATTCTTATTTTGTAATGGAAGTGGATTTTATGAATGCTTGATATGAGAAATTTATGATATTGTAGTCTAGGGATAGATGCAAGTCATGAAACCAACTAAATTTGTTGCAAAGGAAGTGGTCTAATAAGAGAATTCTTGTACCGTAATTAGAGAATTCTAATCTTAAATCCACTAAGGAATTAGGGGTTACTTTGAATAAGCAAATATTAAGTCGGGAAATTTGATAAACTCCACTTTAAACACTTTTTGGGGTTATTTGTAGAGCAATTATAAACTGTTGTATAAATTATTTATTGGATTTTCTCTTTTTTTAACAAAGAAATAAGAAAGATAAAAAGGAATACAAGTTTAATTTATTTTATAATCAAAAAAAAAAAAAAACAAAGGAATCACCTGATTAACTTAACATTCAACTATATCGACACCCTAAGTTAATCACCTATCATTAACAGCACACTAAAATATTATTAAAGGTAAAAAAGAAAAACCAAGATATTTGAGAACTATACCAAAACCCAATAAAACAATCATTAGAGATACAAACTATTGTCTCGTTAAAAACATTAACTGGAAAACCCATAAAATATAATCAAGGTAAAGGAAAAAATAGTGTGCAATAAACACATACACATATTAGAAAATCAATATTCAGGAAAAACAATCTTATTTCTAGTGAAAACATCGGAAATATTAAAATAAAAAATATCTCACCAATGACTAATAAAAATCTGAAGTCCCAAATTAGCCATTTTACTCCCACATTTATTTCATTATCTAAAAATATGAGATATATTAAACCTCATTGTTTTAACCATCTCAAGACAATTAAGTAATTTATTTCTAATAGATCAAGGAATAAGGCTAGTATTCCCAAAAGTCAAATTTATCAATTGCAAATCAAATTCAATCCATAAAAATCATTATTTTCTTATAAGTTGTTTCAAAATAAATCATAACTCCCGTAACCCAACATATAATGCAGTTCTAATCTCCAAATTCATAGCAAAACAACTCAAAGCAGAATTGTCCCTAAATATACCTCCACAAGTAGTAGGACCGAGGCATCTAGATACAACTCAATAAGTATTAAATATAATCCAATACCCTTTGGAAGTTACATATCACTTCCTTGACGGTAAATGCTTTAGGAGGATGAGTTCAAACTTGAAAGTATATGAGAATTTGAAATTTATGGATATATTCAAAGACTGTGCTAGACGTTTGATTGTCAGATAAAGATACATTGACAATAATTTTGTTGATAACAACATGAAAAACAATACTTTTTCCATTAAATTGATCTTGATTTATATAATAGAAAATAGTATCAATAGTAAAGGTGATGAGGGCAAAAATAAAATATTTTCATTGATGAGACAAACCATTGTCACATGTGCCAACAATATTTTGAACCAAACTAATATCAATTTGAGAATGAAAAATTGAGCTTAAATAACACTAAAGTCTAGTAGTAAAAGAGCAAGAAAAATAGTGATGAGTGCTAGTTTCCATTTAACATTTACAGAGTTCACATTTTGAAATAATTTGACAATGTCAAGAGATTACATTATCATTAGTAGGAAAGTAGGCATGTTGTTACGCAACAATCTCAAATACCTGAGAGATATAAATACATGAATGTTATTATGCCAAATAAATTTGCCCCAATGAATTTTGCCCAAAAAGCATGAAGAATATACGAGCTTTCTTAAAACTTAATACGTTTCAATTTTTTATTCTGCATGCCAGACGATCCTCACAATGAAAATTAGGAATAGTAGTCTTGGCAAGCAAGGCAACCAACTAGGGGTAAATATGTAAGAGAACAAAAGGAACACCATCTTGAATGAAATGATTGACAATGGCATGAACATGAAATTATTTGTCCCCGTCAATGTTAAGAGTAGAAACCAAATATGTTAGAACCAAGTTGGTTTGAAGAATTATGACCTTTATATTTTTTTTTTATGAAAATATTATTTTGTGGGATTAATTTAATGTACTTATGTTGTATTTTAGCGTGCAACCTTCAGAACTGGTAATTCCATATAAGTTCAAGTTGCATCCTCCAATGTTAGATCTAATTTAGACAGACACCAAGACTCCACTTTTTATTTTCGTACTCTAAGTTTGGTGAATGTGCTCAAAAACACACATCTGTTGATTATATTATTACAAGCAATGCTCTAATTAGCCTGGCTCTGACGACTAGAACATGCATCCAACTATTTTGCCTCTGATAAACTGTGTCAAATATTTGATTGTCTAACTCTGATAATATTCAACCCTCTAATAATTCCACACTCTAATAGTAGTCAACACTCAGAAGAAGAGAAAGCTTTTACGCATCACCAAATAAACACTCTAAAGGTCTATGCAACATCATCTGATCACAATATCCTCTACTCCTTCTATTTTCATATCAAGGTTTTATAATCAATTTCAAGGATATGTTTTACAAGGTTTAATGGTAAATCAATCTTAGAAGATTTTATATGAAACTTCATGATACATGTTGATTTCTTGGAATCTGGACAAAGACCAAAAACTCTAAAAATAATAATAAAAGCAACAACATAATGTAATAATCACTATACAACCATCTATGCATTCTTGATATTTACCTTTTATCTTGTCTAAGTGTTGAGAAATATTTTCTTTAGAAAACAATATCGTAAACACCCTCTTGCGAGAGTTATTCCAAAACCCTTAAACTTTTGTTTTGTAACCTAGCCGAGTAGTGGATACATCCTTCAATAAATTGATTGTACTAAGCTAGAATGTTGAGAAGACTTAAACACAATAAGTTTGACTAGAAGGTGTTTTGTGGAAGTGTAATTCACTTGGTGTAATAGTGGATTAAATCCTTCAGGTTGAAGCGAGTTGATGTATCAACCGTGTTAGTGGTGAATAAGGCTAAATTAGTTGTGTCGTTCAATTCAAACCCTCTATTCAGGTTGAAGCGAATGGATGTATCAACCATGTTAAAAATAAAATACAATTCAAACCCTCCATTTCTTGTGTTTCTCGTTCTACAATTGACATTAGAGCTCGGTCTCAAACATGAGCACTACTATGTTTGAGTAAAGATATGTGCTATTATGACTAACTCTAGTGACAATATTACATGTGGGCCTTCCTTTTCAACCCTAAGAAGACCTCTCTCTACTTGAATAAGTAAGACACATAGGCTACAATATTTTGGTCTTTCATCTAAGGGTGTCCAATACCCAACAATTATGACTTATGAGGGATTTGGGATTTAGAGGTTTTTCTAAATTTTCCTTAAGATTTGGTGCTTCAAGAATGAGCAATTTACTTTAGAAAATAAAGTGAATAATGTTAACTATTGATCATCAAAATGAATGGTTGTTGTTTTATACATATATATAACTAATTATAGCGAGTATAATATCAACCAATCATAAATGAAAATTTGACTTGAAATTTTAAGAATATCAACATATAAAATTGATGTGTTATATTTATTACCTACTTTTCTTAATATTTGTAAAGAGATAATGAATAAAAAGTTATAATTAAAGATGAAGGTAGTAATTAAATTTAGAGTATTAAAAAACATTTTTTTATGAAGGAAAAAACAAATAATAACAATAATGTTATATTTCATAAGTTTAAAAGATATAAAATAAAACAAATAATAACAATAATGTTATAATTCATAAGTTTGAAAATTATAAGATAAAACAATAATAACAATAAATATTGAGGAATACGAAGAGTTTTAAATGTAGTTATTAAATTTAGAGTTACATTTCAATTCAATGGATCTCCACTCATATAACAAAATCAACAATATTGAAAAAACTCCATTATCACAAGAAAAGCTCCATTGATTTCTTGTCATCACCAAATTTAAGGATAGCTGCATACAAATATATAATAAGAGGAGACACAAAGAAGAGGTGAGTAGATCTTCCATCATGTAAAATAAATAAGTAAAAAATAGATGACCATGCATCCATGAATCATATATAACATGATCACAAAAATTAGACGATATAAACGAATGATCTTTTAATGCTCAAAATGCACTCCTTAAAATTCATGTGGTTCCAACATAATGTAGGAAAACATGGATTGAGAAGTTATGCTTTATGTCATATGCAAAGTGCAACACCCCTCTAAATTATATGCATTTTGTGCACTCTCACAAAGACAATATTATGAAGTAATTATAAGTTTTACAAAGACATCATATAGATAACACCTCAAAGTGTAAAACTCAATAAATTACTATCCTCTCATAAAGTCTAAACTTCAGTTCTAAGTTTTTTAGATGATATATCAAACACCTAATTCTTAATAAAAAAATTACGTGATTCTAAAGCTACTAAGGAGATTGAAAGTTCACAAGAACTATACGAACGTGTGAGAGAAATTATATATAAGAGAAAAAAACATTACAATGGAAAAAGAAAATTAAAAGCTTTAACATAATAGAGAAATTAGTTTTAACTTAAGTGTTACCTTGTACATTCACAATGACGATCAAGGCAAATCATGAATTGGAGAGGAGGACACCGATACTTTTTACAATCAGTTTCTAACTTACAACTATGTTTTGTTGTAAGGTAAAATAAAAATAAACAAATGTTGTTTAAAGATGATGGAAGGTTTTGTATACAAGAAAATATGAGGATAAACTTACCACCAACGGCGACTAAAAGAAGAAATAGGGACACTAAAAGGATCATAGTGTAAACAACCTTGAGCGTTTCAGCCATTTTTTTCTACCTTTTTATGTGACAAGTAAACAATTGCTTCATCACCTTATATAATAGTAACCTAATGTTATGTTTACTTCCATTAAATTTTTTTAGGAGTTATGTTAGTGCAAGAAACCCTTCATTACAATTACAATAATTAAGAAGTGTCTCTAATGTACATTGAGTTATCATGTTTGTCCCTTCAGCTAATGTAATTGATAACTTGACCTTAGAATATATGCTCACATAAAAATATTATTTGTAACTAGAGTTCATTCTTGTTTACAATTTTTTATATTTAAAATTCAACTGTCTCTCTTTATCTTTTGTCTTGTCTAAGTGTTGAAAAATGTATTTCAAAAAGTACACATTTGTAAACAATTCTTGTGAGAGTTTTTCACAAAACCCTTAAATTTTTTCTTTTGCAAACTTGATGGGGATCAATAGTAATCCTCCGCTTAGGTTTTGATTTTTTCTTGAAGCATATAATCTCGCATAGTTTTCCTCTTATGTGTTGATTTTGTTCTTGGTTATCAAGGATATAATCTCCATAGTTTTCCTCTTTACCATATTTTTATTCTACAAAACAAAATCAACTGCAAACATAACTCCGAGGACGAGGATGAGCATGCCACAAGTAACTAAAAAAAAACTAATAAAATTAATAACAGCTAGATAAATAAATTAATTTTTTCTTATAATTAACTAAGAGTACAAAAAAATTTAAATGATAATAATAACAAAAGAAAAAGACGTAATAAAAAAAATTAAATATATAATAATAGTAACAACGAAATTTAAACAAACTGATTTATTTTTTTTTGGTTTTGGGATAAAAATAATTAAAATTAAACTAAATAAACAATGTCGAAAGTAATAAAAATATTTACTCGCTTAATATTGTTAATTAATACTGACAGCGGTTGCCAAAAACTTGTTGGGCAAAATTCTGCAAGTGTACAAATTACCAAGTAGTAGTATGATAAGATATCATATCCACATAGATGAATTAAAAAACTACCAATTAATTAAGATGTTATATTATTTAGACTAATGAAAATTATTGTTGATTTGTGATAACAAAAACATAAAAATTATAGCGAAAGTATATAACACAACTTTGAATTAATAGAAAGTCAACCTAAGGTCATGGTTTCACTTGTAGTATCAATACCTCAAGTCCTAGCTTTATATAAATTCTTATTTATTTTCTCAATTATCAATCTCTCTTTAAAACTATTAACAAAGATTCGTCATTCAATGTAACATTTGTTTCCCTAAATTTATTTTTTAATTTATCATACAAAAAATATAATTAAGAGAAAGCATAAAGAACCAAGAGGTTGAGTGATTGAAAGATTAGTATCTACTATGTTTGTCATACGAGATTTCTAATATCAATTATCCTATAGATCTACCAATTAGTTGTAGTTGGTCAGTAGTCAATTGATTGATTAAGCCGTGCAAAGGTCGGCCATCCAAAACATGTAAATAAAACAATAGAATAATTTAATTGAGATTAACAAAAAAAATATAAAATAAAAGGCTTAATTGCAGTTCCTTATTGGTCCCTCTATTTTAGCTGAATCGCGAAAGTAGTCCCCTCATTTTTGTTCTCTCCCAGTTTTGGTCCCCCAAACAGAAATTTTAGTTCAAAACTTGATAAAATTTCATTTTTAAAGCGTACTACACAATTTATGATCATATATTTCAGGTACAATTGTTGCAAATGAGATCTTGAGGCATTGCGTGACTTAAATAAATACAAAAAAAAATGAAATTTTATCATTTTGGACTAAAATTCTTTCTGAGGGATCAAAATTGGGGAGAAACAAAAATGGGGGGACTACTTTCGTGATTCAGCTAAAATAGGAGGACTAAAACTGCAATTAAGCCAAAATAAAACTAAAATTTAAAACTGAGACATAGTAAAAACGGATCTTAATCACAAGACTCACCAAAGACCCTTAGAAGAGAGCTTAGTTACTCATTGACATATAGAAAATAAAGTTAATAATAAAAGTGTTCATCAATTACAGAAAAAAGAAATAAAACTCTAGAAGAGTATGATTTTTTTCTCCAAAAATTGAGACACTTTACTCCAGCTTCAAACACTCCTAAGTTTCTAAGTTGTTTCTCCTTATTTCTCTTTCTCTAGTTTTTCTGCTTCTCCGATTGTGTTTCTCGTGTGTGGCTCCCTTTTTGTTTTGATTTCTCTTTGTTATGATAACAAGAAGATCTTAATTTTTTGCAACAACCTTCTGTTGGTATCAGTGACCTCGCAATAAAGAAAATATATCAGTTTTCGTTACCCAATTAATCAGTATCAAGCGCACAGCGGAAATTAAATTTTGAGGCATGCAAAGTTAGCAATAGAAAATTAAAGAGAGAGAGTTAGAGAAGAAGACACAGAGATTTATCCTGGTTCGGTTGTTCCACAACAACCTACGTCCAGTCCTGAAAATCCAATCGGATTTCAGATTTTCTTCTCCTTCAATAGAAAGAATCAATTACAAAGATTTTCCAGTTTCCTCCCTGAAACCTATCAATCTCTAATTATATCTTTCCTATTGAATACCCTCTGATCCTTGAAGACACTCAGCAGCCTATCACAGAATCAAAGTGCGACTCTTTCTTGTTGAGTCCTCTCAACCAAGAAAGTAGCCACCAGTTTCGAGCTGGCTTTTCTTGCGTTCTATTTCGTTCAAAGTTTTATTACAGAAAGAATAAAGATTGTAAAACAAAAGGGTCTTCAATCTTTATGAATGTTGCTCTTCACAAATCTGGATATTCATGGATTGTTCTTGAGCACATTATCATTTCTCTTAGATTGTCAACAAACTGTATTGAGATCTGTAATCACAATTATGACGTTGTTAGTTTGTTGTTATGAACAGCTAAGAGCGTTGTGAGAAATTATGAAAGTTATGAAATGTTATGTAAAAGTTCTTATGAATAAAGATTGAAAGACATCTTATATAGTTTCTGAAAAACCACTTACGAAATCGATTTCCCAATCGATTTTGTAAAGTTATAAAATGAGCTAAATCGATTTGCCAATCGATTATCGCGATCTTGGTTTTCTTTAATCTTGAAACTGTATAAGCTAATCGATTTACCAATCGATTCTTTAAAACAACACTTTTCAGCAAAACATGTCCAGACCTTTATAAATCGATTGCCTAATCGATTTCTGGGAAACTGTTTTAATAAAACTATTTTCAATCGATTACTCAATCGATTTGCCAAACTTCAGAGTTCACTGTGTTTTCAACAAGTTTATTTCAATCGATTTGCCAATCGATTGTTTTCAAAACAGTGGCTCAGGTTTTTAATGTCAATCGATTTATCAATCGATGTGATTCAAAATAGTGATTCAGTTTTAATATCAATCGATTTGCCAATCGATTGTTTTCAAAACAGAGGCTCAGCTATTTGATATCAATCGACTTGTCAATCGATGTGATTCAAAATAGTGATTCAGTTTTAATATCAATCGATTTGCCAATCGATTGGTTTCAAAACAGAGGCTCAGCTATTTGATATCAATCGACTTGTCAATCGATGTGGTGGCATGTTCCTGAAAAGTTTTTACCTGGTGTTTAGTTCAATCGATTTCCCAATCGATTGCAACCAAACTTTATCAAAAATGAAAGTGTTAACAATTGATTGTCCAATCGATTGTATTTGTCACAGGTGAGGTCATTTTTCAAATGATATTTTATCAATCGATTTGCCAATCGATTCCCTCAGCACTGGAGTGCCACTGTGACTCATTCAATCGATTTACCAATCGATGTGTTACCATCAGGTTTGATTTGTGAAATGTTCAATCGATTTACCTAATCGATTTTCTCCAAATCAGAGGCTACTGACTTGTGCATTTTTCATTTTTAATTGATCTAATCGATTGCAACATTCACAAACACTTAAGATTTCCTTACACCCTTGTTATGAAATCGATTTCCCAATCGATTTACATATTCAGAATTCAACTTTTGTTGATTTCTTGTGTTCCAAGCAATTTGATCCAAGTGTGTAGGGTTTGATTATGGTTCCTGAAAATCTTGCTCAATTCAAATATTAGATTTATCATGCATTGTATGAACATTGTTGAATTATTAATTATGTCAAAATTAGGAATTAAAGGATCAAAATCCAACACCTTCCCCCTTTCTTTAACATCATTTTGCTATCAAAAAATTCAACCTTGGAAGCGTGCATCAAACCTCTTTCTCTTTATTGTAGTCATTAATTGGAATATTAAACTTGATAAGTTTTTTGCTCTAAAAACTTAGTAGATTTGACTAATTTGACTTATTTTATCATCTCATGATCAATTATGCAAATATCATAAATAATTGAATAAACAAGAAGAAGTTGACATCAAAACTATAAAATAAGACAAAATAGAGGGTGAATACCATATAAAAATCCTATAAAAATAGGTTTGTCAACACTCATCTAATATAAAATCATTATATGAAAAACTACAAATGAAAGTAAAATTCTGATTGCCTCTAAGCTTGCCACAAGAGTGAAACTTTCAGTGTAATCAATAACTTACTGCTGATTGTGTCCTTGAGTTACAATCTAGCTTTATTTTTGACCATTTCACAATTCTCATTCAATTTGTTTTTGAAAACCCACTTGGTTCCAATTGATTTATTTTCTTTAGGCTAGTAAGATCCCATACGTCACAATATCTTCACCTTCTTCCATCTAGAACACTTCATACTTCTTGACAAGTAAGTTTTCCTTAGCTTTTTTTACTTGCTTATTTCCTTCGTAGATGAAAAGCAAAGCATCAAAGATACTATTTTCTGTTTATTTGTTGCTGCATTTTTCGAACTCTTTAAAGGTGATAGTATTCATCATGAAAGTTATGTTTCTTATGATGCATCTTGTATTGTTTCTTTTGATCAGAAATGAGATCCTTTCTAGATATTTTAACACCAGCAGCTTCTTTTGTAGCATCATAGCCATCATCAACTATGTCCGAGAGTTTAGAATCATGAGAGATGTAGAAACTTCTAAGCCTTTCATTATTCATCAAATAGAGGAGACTTATTAACATTTCCACCTATAACTTCATCACCAGAGTTAGTCATAATAACACATATCTTTCATCAAACACTTTTAAGTGCTCAACTTTTTCGAGTTTGATGCCATTTGTAGAACGAGAAACATAAGATAATGGGACTTTGAATTGTGTTTTATTTTAAAACCGTTTTAACAAAGCTAAAATACAGTGATGAAAATAAAGCAAATAATAGAAACACGATAGTGACAACTAATTTATTCTTGTTCACCACCAACAAGTTAACTACGTCTAGCCCTTTCAACCTAAAGGATTTAATCCACTAATTAATCAATTGAATTAACTTTCATTGAACACCTACTAGTCAAACTGATTGTGATCAAATCTTCTCAATCTTCTAGCTTAGTATAGTCAAGCTATTGAAGGATGCAACCACTGTTAGGCTAGGTTACAAAAGAACAAGTTTAAGGTTTTTGTAATAACTCTTATAAGAGGATGTTTACAATGTTGTACTCTTATAAAGTATTTATCGGTATTTAAGCAAGACAAAAAATTAAGAGTAACAATGCAGAGACGGTTGTATTGTGGTATGTTATTGCTTGTACTTTTCAATAAGGGTTGCACATCCTTTTATATGGATTTTTAGGTTTTCTGATTGTTGTCGTGATTGCAAGAAATCAACATATATCATGATATTTTATATCAAATCTTTTGAGATTGATTCGCCATTAAACATTTTCAAATATATTCTTGAAATTGAGTACATGATTGTTTGGATGTTCAGTAGAGGATGTGCAAAAGCTTTGTCTTATTCAAAATATTGTCTTTTCATAGCATTGACTTTTTGGAACATTGACTTTCATTAGAGCATAAACTATTAACAGAGTCATACGAAAAAATGTTTGATACAATTATTATAGGCAGACAATCACTTGCTTGTCAAGGTTATTAAAGGCGGAAAGATCAAATGCTTGTTGTGATTACTAGAGTCGGACTAATCAAAGCATTTCTTGTATTTGATAAAGTCACTAGAGGTGAGTTTTAGAGCGCATTCACTCGACTTAGAATGCAGAGAATATAGTGGAGTCTTGATGTTCGTTTAACTTAGACTAAGAGATCAGAGGAAGCATCGCGAACTCATATAGAATAACCTAATATGGAGACTGGACACTAAAATAGAATATTAGTCCTTTAAATTATTCTCACAAATATATATGGTTATCATCAAAATAAGTAATGGTCATAGTTCTTCAAATCAACTTGGTTATAACACTTTTTTCCTCCATCTTGGTTTTATCCCTTTTGGGTTTTTCCTAGTAAGATTTTTAATGAGGCACTATTGTCTACATTGTCTAGTTTAGTTTTGGCCTAATCCCCCAACTTTTAGTTTTTATTTTTATTTTATTCATTGTATTTATTAGGATGCTGCAGATGATATGTGGTATTTTGAAGTATCAATATAGTTGAGATGCTAATCTTCCCATTTGATGTCTTGCACTCTAAATTTTGTCCAAAAAAAATTTTATGTTATGTCATGTTTGTCCTTTTAGCTCACTTAATAATCACTTGATATATGTATTAATCTCATATTAAATCTTTCGTCATAAGAGTTCATCTTTTATTTACCAACATTTCGTTATTTTTAATTTCTTTTATGGCCTTTCATGATGTGACAACATATATTTTTAATTACTAATTCAAAATTTTGTTTGATCAAATTTAAAGTATAAAACAACTTACTCAATTTAATTCAATACCCAAAACACACTACTAGAATTATGCGTTTTTCCTGCGGATTTCCTGCGGATTTAAGTAAATATTCCGCAGGAAAGCATGTTACCTGCGGATTTCCCGGCGGAAGCTATCCCCACGTAAAACCTTCGTGGATAATTGTTACCTGAGGATTTCACTATCCGCAGGTAAATTACCTGCGGCTAAATCCGCAGGAAAATTGAATAAAATCCGCAGCAAAGTTTAAGAAAACTTTAGACATTTTTTTTACGACCTTTCAATGCAGAAAATATTTGCAGCACAGTTCCTACAAATATATTGCGTATGAAAATTGTAACACCCTGTTTTTCAAAGTGAGGGTATATTTTTTTTTTTCAAAAGGAATTAAAATAAAACAGAGAATTAAATCATTGAAATGCTTTTGGATAAATAATTGAATCATTATAATTTACAAGCAGCGCGAAAGTTTCTCCAAATTATAAATCCAAAAACATTTACACAACAACAAATGGTACATGGAACCCATTCAAATAAAAGTCAAACTGACCAATTAGTCATAAAGTACAGTTTTCCAAACTGAAAAAATACTCTAATCCAAAAAGAAGGACACATAAAGTCCCTATACATCTTCCTTTAATCTGATCATATCCTACCAAAAAGCTATACACCCTGAGTATCTCACGCGCCCCGTGAGATCCTGCTAACGTAACTGCAGTCACGCGTTCCCATCTCCATTTCCCGTTCGAGGGTAACGAACCGGTAGGACCGTCCTGACTATCATCTGAGCACAAAGCCCAGATTTTCCACAATAATTGTAAGGGTCACCAACCCAAAAAATACAGTTAACCATAGATTTTAAGATTTTAATGCTAAAAATATCTTTTCAACTAGGCATACGCACCTTAACAGGTTTTCAATATGCTAAAAGTTCATACAATGCTTGCCATTAACAAGGAACTCAAAATTGAGTTTCTCAAACCATCAAGTTAATACATAACTGACCAAAGCAATTGATAAATCATTGAGCAATCGATTATGTAACTCAAAATAAGTATTTTGCTGAGCCATCTATTGCCAAATCGATTTGGTCAGTTCTGCTGAGTTCTGCATGCTACAAATCGATTTCTAAGTCGATTTTGTCAGTTTTGATGAGCCCCTGGGTTTGCCAAATCGATTTCCAAATCGATTTTGGCAGTTTTGCTGATTCCTGCCTTCTGCCAATCGATTTCCAAATCGATTTCTTAAAGATTTGAAAGACATATTTAATACAATCGATTGGCAAATCGGAATTAGGTTAAATAGTGAAACTTCCTGCAAACTCATCCATCGATTGGAAATCAATTCCCTGCTTATTCTTCCAAAAATACTTAAACTAATTCAATCACACTCACACATAACTCAAAACTTAACACTAGCAAAGCCCACACAATCACCACGACGATTGGTTTTCGAAACAGTTTTACAATCCATCGCACTCACACACGATAGTCAATACATAACACTTAGCAATTCCAACACAATTACCACAACAATCCAATTCAACCACTCAATCATATACTTGATTCAAACACGACTCGTGTGCCAAGCACCCTAATGCAATGCGTATATGCCAAAATTGTATGGGACTCGGAATTCCAAACCAAAACCCTCCTCGAAGGCCCGTAAATCATAATTGTACCGCCTATCGCAGGCCAAGTACCAATTACCGAGGTGCCACCTATCACGGGCTGCACGATTTACTAAAAAGCGTAAACCATAAACGTACTGCCTATCACGGGCCCGTATCGTTTACCGAGGTGCACCTATCACGGGTCTGCACGGTTTACTAAACAACGTAAATTGTAAATGTACCGCCTATACAGGCCAAAGTACTATTACCAAGGTGCCACCTATCACGGGTCTGCACAATTTATAAAAAAACGAAAACCATAAATTGTACTGCCTATCACGGGCCCGTATCGTTTATCGAGGTGCCCCTATCACGGTCTGCACGGTTTTCAAAACGTAAATCATAAATGTACCGCCTATCACAGGCCAAAGTACTATTTATCAAGGTGCCACCTATCACGGGTCTGCACGATTTACAAAAAGCATGAAATGCATGAGCATATACTGACCTCCATCCACAACAATCGCTAAGCAAATGCAGATATTAAAAGATTCCCCATTTTTAATACTCACTTGACTTAAACGATTTTTCACAACAATATTAAGCAAACCGAAATATTAAGAGATTCCCCATTCTTAATACTCTTTTTGACTTAAACGATTTTCAAAACAAACTTTAAGTAAACAGAAATATTAAGAGATTCCCATTCTTAATACTCTTTTAACTTAAACGATTTCCGAAAACGAATATTAAGCAAACAGATATTAAGAGATTCCCCATTCTTAATACCCATTTTAACTTAACGATTTTCAAAACAAAACATTAAGTAAACAAGACATTAAGAGATTCCCCATTCTTAATACTCATTTAACTTAACGATTTTCAAAACAAAATTAAGTAACCCAGACATTAAGAGATTCCCCATTCTCAATATCTCATGTTAACTTAAACGATTTTTCACAAACACACATCAAGTAACCGAGATATTTAAAAGATTCCCCATTTTTAATATCTCGTTTAACTCTAATGGTTTTCAAATTTCACACAAAACCAACTCAAAAACATTTTAATCTAAATTCATTCACAATCCACACCAAAACCACAAATCAATTTCATCGGTATTAACTTAGAACCGTCAAATATGACGAACACATCAACACAAATCAACCAAATCAACATAGCCTCAAACACATCAAATTTCATTTACCCATAATCATACACAACGAGTTAAGTTCATTTTCCACGAAACATCCATCAAATATAACCAAACCTAACTCTAAGATTTTTACCATAAAGTCTTTAGATTCGTTTTTTCCCAAAATCGATACAATAAATCCTAACAGTTTCCTTCCCACACAACCACAGATAAGTCCCTAATGCAAACTAGAAGTTTGGAAGGAGCCCTTACTCAACGTTAGCTTTAACGTGCGTTTCCGGTACGCGAGTAATTCCGGTAAAATCTCCGCTCGCAACGCCGCTTCCAAATTAGTTCACTAGCACTGTAGCGTGGTGGTGAGCACTTTCCCTTCTATCTCTTCGAGAAAATGAAGCTTGGATCTAGAAGAAACGGAGGGGTTTGTGTTTGGATCTCAAATACCGTTTTTCTTCGTTTTCGAATCAAAGAGGAAGAGTGGAGTTGCGAAACCTTGATCTAAACTCTCACCCAGCCTTGGGTTACTAGTTTTGAAGAAAAGAAAGCGACGAAAATGAAAACGGGGAGAAAGGAGGAATTTTGCCGCGGTCAATCAGAGAAAGGAGATGGAAATCCAATTTTCCTTCCTTTCTTTCTCTTTCTTTGTTTTTCTCTTTCTTCCCTTTTCCTTCTTTCCTTATATGACTCTTTCATTTCCTTCTTCCTTGTCTAGTTTCTTTCTTTCCCCCCCCCCAAACAAACATATATATATATAATAATATAACTTAACAATATCTCAAAATCTAGATATTTGTTAAATTCCGTTTCACCCGAAACGCATATTTAAATTCTCGTAGGGTTCATCGCATGTTAAATTCAATTATTTATCGACGAGAAATTTTAAATTGGCATCAAAAATATTCTTTTTGATTATAAACTCTAAAATATTATTAACTTGGTAAAAAACCTCCGAGCTCAAAATCAAAATATAAAAATACATAAAGTGTCTTTAAATTATGGGTCTTACATTGCTACCCCCCTAAAATTAGTTTCGTCCTCGAAACTATGCGTCGATAAATAACTCTGGGTGTTGTTCTCTCATCTTGCTCTCCAGTTCCCAAGTCGCATCTCCAGTAATTGGGTTCCAAATTACCTTGACCAATGAAACATCCTTGGTCCTCAATCGCTTAATCTTCCTGTCATCAATTCTCACGGGTGGTACTTCGAATGACAAAGTTATCCTTCAGTTGAATTGTGTCCGGTTCGATCACATGAGATGGATCTGCAAGATATTCCTCAACTGTGACACATGAAACACGTCATGAATATTGGACAGTATCGGAGGCAATGCAATCCGATAAGCAACAGGCCCAATTCGTGCAGAATCTGATATGGTCCAATGAATTTCGGATTCAACTTCTTCGATTTCAAGGCTCTACCTACTCCAGTAGTAGGTGTGACTCTCAGAAATACATGGTCGCCCTGTTCGAATTCCAAAAGTCTGCGACGCTTGTCCACGTAACTCTTCTGACAATCCTGTGAAGTCTTCATTTTCTCCTTGATCTTCCTTACCTTAGCTGTAGTCTGTTGCCCCATCTCCGGTCCGACAATCATACTTTCACCGTCCTTATACCAACACAAGGGCGTTGACACTTGCGCCCATATAAAAGCCTCATATGGTGCCATTCCAATACTTGCGTGGAAACTATTGTTGTAAGTGAACTCAATCAACGGAAGCACATCAACCCAACTTCCTCTATCATCTAATACACATGCCCTCAAACAGATCTTCCAGGACTGATTCGTCCTTTTCAGTCTGTCCGTCTGTTTGTGGATGTAAGCTGAACTCAATCGTAGCTTCGTTCCCAATGCTTCGTGCAATGCTCCCCAAAAATGTGATGTGAACTTCGGATCACGGTCTGATACAATACTCGATGGTACCCCGTGTAACCTCACAATTTCAGCAATGTAGATCTCTGTTAGCTGATCTACCTTATAGGTGGTTTTTACTGGCAAAAAAGTGAGCGGATTTAGTCAGTCGATCCACTATCACCCATATAGAATCATTCTTTCTCCTTGTTTTGGCAATCCAGTTATAAAATCCATGGAATGCTGTCCCACTTCCATTCAGGTTATCTAAAGGTTGTAACATCCCAGCAGTCGCTGATGTTCACCTCGCTTTCTGACAAGTTAGACAAGTTTGATACATACTCCGCTACATGTTTCTTCATTCCTGGCACCAATAATGCTGTCTCAAATCCTGATACATCTTTGTTGCTCCAAGATGAATACTCAACTTGCTCTTATGAGCCTCTTCTAAGATTGTCTTCCTCATATCTGTAATTCTTGGTACACAAATCCTGCCATTACATCGCAAAATATTATCTGATCCAATCTTGAACTCAGTTGTCTTCCCTTGCACTATTAGGTTCCTCTTCTCTTGAATTAAGACGTCATCTTGAGAATTTGCAATGTCTTCCCACAGTCCACTCGAAATCTTAATCATTTCGAATTTCAAAATTCCCGGTGCAAGCTCTACGTTCAAGTGTAGATCTCTAAAAGCTTCCCACAACTCTTGTTGTCTAGCCATAATTGTTGAAGACACCGATACACTTCTTCTACTCAACGCATCAACCACTACATTGGCCTTCCCAGGGTGGTACTGCAGTGTGAAATCAATATCCTTGAGAGTCTCCATCCATCGTCTCTGGCGCATGTTCAATTCCTTCTGATCAAACAAATATTTCAAGCTTTTATGGTCACTGAACACGGTGAACGTACACCCATATAAATAGTGTCTCCAGATCTTCAATGCAAAACAACTGCAGCAAGTTCCAAAATCATGGGTAGGATAGTTTCTCTCTCATGAATCTTCAATTGTCTTGAGGCATAAGCCACAGCTTTCTTGTGTTGCATCAGAACACATCTCAACCCTTGGTGAGATGCATTACAGTAAACTTCATAGGGTTCTTCTGATTGCGGTAATACCAATACAGGTGAGGTCGTCAATTTTCTCTTTAGTAAACTGGAAGTTTTTCTTCACACACTTCTCCGTCCATGCGAACGGTTGATCTTTTCTGGTGAGTTGTGTCGGTGGAGCCACATTTAGCAAAACCTTCGGTAAACCTCTTGTAGTACCCTGCCAGTCCCTACGAAACTAAAGTAAGAGTAATAACTGTCGAACCAGGTTTGCAACTCAACTCAACCTACATGAAGAAAGTGTCGTCTATTCCTGTTTCATAGATATTTAATAACATTACGCACTTTCATAGTCGGTAAGCACTCGTCTGTCTTCCATTCAACCATGATTTGTTTACTATCAACAATGAGATAAAGGATGATCAGTTACTCATTTGTCAATAAGTAGCCAACAACCATGATTGTGGCTTAGACTATCTTAACCGAACTGTAATAGCCTTCCTTATTTATAACTTCGATACAAGCCTATTTCGTTGATACTTAAGCACCAAGTGCTATTCCAAATGGAATCCCTATCTCCTCAATAATTCAGGGTGTTCACACCTCTTTGACAGTTATAAACTTCATCCAGTCTTTATCCTGAAATCTACCAGGCGAACATCTAATGCTCTTCTTAAAAAAGCTCTCCACTTAGATCCTTACATGAAATCCCTTATTAGTCTCATGTCAATCCATCCATACTCATCATCTTCGAGTTAACACCAACACATAGCTTCTTGTGTTCCTTGGAACCATTTCCTAAATTCCATGTCGTCATGATTTGCTTCAACTCTGCCTGACAATCCGTCATCTCGAAGATCTTTCCATTTTCTTGAAATCCACTAGTCAGCTCTTTTTCCTGAGTTCTCATCACCCTTGAACTTTGGAGGATGGTAACAACGAAAATCTTTAATCCTCTTGACTCAATAGCACATAACTCTCTTTCCCTCTTCTCCAGATCTCGTAGAGTCTTTGCAGTTGTCTGTGCAACAGCAGAAACATCCATGTGTTTGTATCTAGCATAATTAAATTAAACTTTTGTATTGTTTCCCTCTCCTAGTATAATAACTCTTCATTTTTTCAACCCTCAAAACACATATGTGGGTCAGAGAAGTAACAAAGTGTCCTCCCCTGTTTGGTTGTTAATATATATTATATGCTTAATCAATATCTATCTAATTATTTTAAATTGGACAGTGCTGAAAAGCTTTTTTATACCGTTTGAAATCTCTATAGGGACTTGTTCAAGGACACACTTGAATTAAATTAGTACAAACTAACAATAAAAAAAGTATGCAGAAAAGAAAATAAAAGAAAAGAAAAGGAGTATGTGTAAGGAATATATTATTATTATAAGAACATAATGATAGCAAAAGAACATCCAATAACAAGGAAAGTAAGGAAAAAGAAGACAAGCACAATGAAACTGTCATCAATATAAGTTCACTATCCAAAACAGCAACATCAAACCAACCAAACTTTCTCTAGCTCTTATCCTATCTTTTTATTTCCCTTTAAATTCATAACTCTTCCCCCATAAACCAACACTACTCTTCATCAATATTGCACTATACTAAAACAACACCTATACTCTAAATACCAAATTTCTAGCTACATGAAACTACCCATAGAAACAGAGTGGTGTGTACCAAATAATGTTGTGGACATTATGTGCATGGATAACCAACAAACAGTGTTGACTGAGAAATGTAATTGTTACTTAATTGATTAATATAAAGAAAAAGAAGCTATGTTACTTAATTTCATAGTTAGTAATAGACAGTTATTGTTGTGGGGTTTGTTAGGGTCATATTATTTTGAAGAAAAAGGAGGGGTAGTTTGTCCTTATATAGTGATAGTCGGTTTGTCTTTAGTTCCAATTAGCAATTCTAATTCAGTTATCCACCTGTGGTTTATCATTTGAAAAAATAAATTGCACCTTTTTCTTTTCAACAAGCTGACACTAAAGTTGATGCTCATTGTCTCTGGTTAACACTGATTTCGTTTGTTAGGAGTAACTAAGGTAAGATTTCACTCATTGTATATATTGTTCTGATGTAGGTAATATATACATGAGCTTCTTTTTTCTTTCTATTACAAGATTTCACTTGTTCCATAATTAGAGGAATGTAATTGTACTTAATTGATTAATATAATGATCAAACAAGATTAGAATGATAGAAATTAATAGCTTAAATACAAATTTCTTAAATACAAATTGTTTTCTTTAAGAAATTGTTTTCAATTGTTTTCTAAATAAAACTAGCAGCAGTTTCTAAATAAAGTAGCAGCAAGGTATTTACTATTAGTGAAGATTTAAAGAAAATAATGAATGGACTGTGACGATTGCTAGTGTGGTTTTATCAACTTTTCAAATCACTTGTTCCCATTTCCCCCACTTCAATAATACCATGGAATAGAAAAATGATATACATATACACAATAAATAATCATATGCATGTTAATATTATCATACAGCCACTATTCTTATATCTATCATGTATTCATTTCTATAGTTTTGAAACAAGTTGTCATATAAGTTGAAATCATCAGAAAAACAAAACAAAACAATTATGAGAATTTTGAATTCAAATATTTATTTAATTAAAATTAAGAGAACATCATAAATAAAATAGAAAAGCAATAAATAAAAAAGGAAGTTGAAATCTAAATACCGTTTTTGCTTATACACTTCTTAGATCTCAGTTCCCTTTTGCCGGAAACACCACTCTTCTTCTTCTCTTGTTTCCACCGCCACCACTCTCACTAAATTAGAAGAAAAACCCTCAATCAGAAGAACATCAAAACCCTAACTCACTCCAGTTCGTGAAAATGAATAATGAAACCAGAATAATGAAAAATGACAGAAATGAGACTGAAATAAAATAGAGTGGCACGCAACACCTACGAAGGCGACGAGGTTACGCTGACGAAGTTGAGGTGCAACGTAAATAGCTTAAGATTCGATGGCCGCAGGGTGTGACGGTGGTGGCTAAACCAGAAGAAAATCAAAACCTAACTCATTTTAGTTCACGGAAATGAATAATGAAAAATAGCGAGAAACGAGACTGAAATAAACAGAGTGGCGCAACACTTACGACGGCGACGAGGTTACGATGACTATGGTTGAGATACGGTGGCGAGGTGTGACGGTGGTGATTTGAGATGCGACGGTGAGGTGTGACAGTCGTGGGATAAGAATACGCGAGTGTGGCGAGTGCGACGGTGTGAGGTTTCTGATACGCGAGGGTTTTCTACTTTTTCTTTCAACAAAGTTGTTTTAGGGTTTTAATTAGTTTTTTTTTTTAACGGGAGGACTTTAATTGTTGAAAATGTTTTTTTTTCAATTCCATATTTTTTAATTCCATTTATTTGTTTTAATAAAATAAAAAGATATAATGACAAAAAAGAAAAATAATTATTTTGTCAAATAAAAAAAAAATCTCATTGCATATGATAATTACAATATAGTTCATTGTATTTACAATATATTTTATTTTATTTTTTTTACCTTTGCATGATCAATTATAAATAATTTTAATGGCTTAAAACGGTGCCGTTCTTTAAAAAATTGAATAATTTTAATGTTTATATATAGATTTTCGTTTACTTTTTATAAACAAATATAATAATTATATTTTTTGAGAATTTCTATAGTAAATTTTAAAATTTAATTTGTTTTGATATCATCAAACAAAATCGTGAATAGTTAAATAATATGTCAATTAGTTTGAACTATATTTTAAATTTAATATCGTTAAATTTTTAAGTTTTATCTTTTGATTCTATTTTGAAATAAATATTTTTTATCATAATTTTAATTATGAAAATAATTTTTTTAATTACTGAGTTCAAAATTAAAATAGATAAATTTATCAAAACTCTTAATTCAGTGAATTTAATAGACACTATACTATAAAAATTTGAAAAATTACAATAATATTACTATGTGGAGCGGGTTCAGATGCAAAAATATATAACACTCCAAAGCGTCCCTGCTCCAAATTTTAATTTCGGAAAAAAACTCAAACCCACACTAAATCAAAACGACATTTTCCTTTCTAAATCAAAGATGGATTCAGATGCATATTGCTACTGCGAGTCCGAATTATATTGTCATCTTTAATTGTGCAACTTGTCTTATTTTTTTTAATTTTTTTAAAAAGAAATTCTACCTTAATTATATGAAAATAAAATCATAAAAATTGATATGAAATTTACCTGCGGAATTTCCTAAGGAAAAAACAATCATAAACGTTGCTGCGGATTTTCCTGCGGAGTTTGCATGGAATTTGCTGCGGAAATTTGCCGCAGATAAATCCTGTGGAAAATGATGAACTTTGCTGCGGAAATATAATCCGCAGCAAAAGAAAACGTTACCTGCCGTTTTACCTGCGGAACACGAAACCACCAGAAAAGTCTTACGATACATGTGAACCGCAGGAAAATCCTCACGTATTACTGGCGGATATAATTCCGCAGGAGAATCCGCAGGTAAAAATCAGATTTCTAGTAGTGACAATTTTAAGTGGATAGCCAAATACGGTTTTAGACCAAGCTAAAAGTGATCCCATTAACAATTTAATGCAAAAAGGGGTTTTGACTCAAAGTAAGCAGAATCAGCTAGAGTAGTTAGATATTAAATTTAAATTATTCAAGTTAATTTGAACTACACATAAGTACGCAAGGCCTATTTTCATAAGATCCACAACTAGGGAGAGATAGAAAGCTTACAATTCAACCGCCTTAATCTAGAAATCTGGGAATGCAAAGATTAGAAAGGCACATCCACAGTCAGTCACAAGTTTGAGAAAGACAAACGCGAGTTAGTCGATTAATTTGAAGTGAGTGCGTAATTATAAAACCGTATTACACTATGAGCATAGCCGTATCAAATTTTTTGAATGCTCTAAAAGTTAGGTCCATAAAATCTTAACATTAAGTAATCACAATTAAGAGTTATTAGCTCAATTACTTATGAAATTTCAAGTTCGTTAATAGTAGTTACAAGAAATCCTTCCTAAAATTTGAATAACTACTAAATGTATCTACAAGGAAAATTATGCATCATCTTTGATTAGAGTAAGCATGAAACATAAAACTTTGTGGTCATCAAAAGTTATTTATTATTAGATCATAGAGTATATTAATGAGTGTACTTAAAAATTGTTGAAGTCGCACATTAAAAATCTCATATTTTGATTAGTTTTCAACTCTATACATACTAAAGTCCCACACACTACTAGAAATTGACATTTTTCCTGCGGAATGTCCTGCGGATATATATCCGCAGGTAATACCCAAGGATGGTTCACCATTATTTAAGGAATATTTCTGCAGTATCAGGTTCCGCAGATAGTGTGGCAGGTAAAGTATTTGTTTTCTGCGGATTTACATGTGACTTTATATCCAGCAATCTTCACAATTTTTCCTAAGGATATATCTGCCGAATATTCCGAAGGAAAGGGCCGCAGCAAATTCCGTAGGTAGTTTCCTGCGGATTTTCTTTCGAATTTTTAATTTTATTTTTATTAATTTTTGTACAAATTTAGTTTTTATTTTTTTATTTTTAAGGTTATTAACTATGATCTAAGGTTTTTACTTTTCGAAAAAATAGTTTGATGCAACATTCATACTTTTTAAGAATAATGAGTTAATTTTTTTCAACAATTTTTTTTTTTTGAGTTAAATAATTTATGTGAAGTTAAGTTATTGGAAAATCATGGATAAGTGAATATGACTAATTAAGAACACTTAAGTGATGTAAAATTTAAAATTCTAAAAAAAATTAATAAAATATATTTGTCTAATTCTATTATCTTTTTTTAATTAATTTGATCAAATATAATTTTTTCTTTTAAAACTTAATAGGGGCTTTGTATCGTGCACCCCCTCCATTTTACCTCCACCCCCAAATTTTTTAAAAGACTATTTTGTCCTTGTTTAATTTGTATAAAATCATTGAAAAAGATTACCATTCTAGTTTCCCCTCCACTTTTGAAAATTATAAAAAATTTCTTAACTTCGAATAATACCAAGTATTTTGGATTTATTCAAAAAATATTGTGAAATTGAAAATTTTCGAAATGTAATTATGCAGAAAAAATTACTAATTTGAAAACTTTAGGAAAAATATCAAACTTTCGAAATGAAATAATTCATTAAATTTAGAAACTTTGGATGAATATAAAGTTTTCGAAGTGTATTTTTCCAGAAAGCTTCGAAAAGTTTGGATGAATTTAAAACTTATGAAGCTCATGTACTTCGAAAATTTCAAACCTTTTAAGTAATTCCCATTTCAAAAGTTTCAAAAGTTTCAAAACTTTTAATTTTTTTTTTAAATTACTGAAACTTCCGAAATTATATATCAAATTTATTTCATTCTTCATCTAATTTATTTCATATATTACTACTACAATTTATTACTATAAATATATTACTATTTATTATTATAAATTTATTATTATTTAAATTACTATTAATTTATTGTTATTAAAATTTGATGAGTGATGGATTATCAGTAGTAAATAATAATAATAATATTGAATTGATAATGAATTTTTTCTGTAGAATTTATAACCGTTCTTGGTATTTTTCCAAAGTTTCGAAATTGATAATTTTTTCAATATATTTGCATTTTAAAAAATTTTAAATTTACCAAAGTTTCGAATAAAATTTGAAACTTTATTTGGGTATTATTTCGAAACTTTCAATATAAATTATTTTTAATTTACTGTGTATATTTATTAATTATTATTATCTAAATATATCTCTTACTAATACTATTATTTTATTTTAAAATATAAAAAATTCAAATTAATGTATATACTAAAATTATTATTTTAACATTTGAAAATCACCTAAATTCAAATGTGTTATTCTTCGTAGAATATTTCATACAGAGAAAAATATATATAGAGAAGTAAAATATTTGAAAATAGCCACCACCAAGCCATCTTTAAAATCAACATTTCACTCTCTGTTCCGCCCTCCTCCGTTCATCGCAAATACATTTTCATACGTTCTTCTTTCTCTTCCTCTTTTCATCGCAAATAGCCACCACCAAGGCCTCCACCGCCCTCCACCGCCCTCCACCGACCTCCTCTGTTCACGTAGGTGCAAATCGAGCCACCAATACCTCCTTGTTCGGCCTTCAACTACAGTTAAAAATCATCAACTCAACAAGGTATGGTATCGCAAAATTACATTGTTTTAGGGTTTAGTGATTTGGTTGATTCGATTGAGATTATTAGTAATATATTTGTGTTCTGAAATAATTGCTAACGTTTTTCATATGTTCAAAATTAGGGATTTTATGTTATTCTTCAAAATTGTGGATTTGCTTATCATATTTTCATTTTCTCTCCCACAGATTCTTCACGCTTGCGCTTCTCACTTACGTTGATTTTCACTTCTCATTCCTCAAATCTTTCTCAGCTTTTTAAGCCGATTTCAGTTTCAATTTATTGAGGTATTTGATTCTATCACTAATGCTACTTTCTCGTTAGTTTGTGACATTAATTGTGGTACATTTCAATTCGTTTTTCTGGTTCACTTGATTTTGTGTTTGTTTAGAGTCATAGATTTGAGTTGATGCTAATTTTAACTTCGCTTAGGGTTTTGAATGTCCAATTTGTTGTTGTGTATGTTTAGGAAATGATGTTTCTGACTTTATCTCACATACTATGTTTGATATTGCTGGTCATAGTCACCAACTTAAAGGTTGTTAGTCTTGGTAGTTAGTTTTTGTTGTAGGTGTATTTGGATTTCTCTCTATTGTTCAAAACTTGCTTTTGCGAATAACTCAATTAGTTGAGCTCCAACACTATGAGAAGCCCAACGCATATGTCATGTCATCTATAATAATAAAGATCCTCTAACAAACAAAATCATTGATTAAAAGCCTTACAGACATACATTAGAATTATTACAAAATAAGGTATGAGAACAGAACCTATCTTTATATACTTGTCTCTTTTTATTTATACAAACAAAGTAACAAACAAACAATTATAGCATATGATTTTCATTAATTAATTAATTCATTAATAATGGTTTACCGAAGTCTTTCTTTTCAAGAAGACTAGTAGTAGCGTCAAACTGATCAGCAGCTGATGATTCCATTTGACGGCGGCGTTTCTGTCTCTCTCTGGCTTTGTGATTCTGGAAACCAATAGAAAACATTTTTGCCTTCAATTTTTCCAAACCTTCTAAGCTGTGCTGTTATTTGTTGGATTTGTTCTGCAGATGGTGTTCTTGTTCTCTTCTATACAATTATTCCAGTGCTCTTAACTGTTCTGGTGTTGGATTCCACCTTGAACTCACCACTACCGCTGAATTATTCAACTCTGTTCTCTTGCTCTGATCTCCTACTGATGCTGCTGCTGCTGCTGCTAAAACATTAGTTTATACTTTACACCACATGTCACATGCATAAAAAAATAACAAAATGAAAACAGCATATATGTATTTGTACCCTGGAGATTGTGATATTGTGAAAAGAAATCATTGGCATGAATATTGCGGTTTAAGCAAGGAGTTGTTGAAGTGTTGTTGGGAGGAGTAGTACTAGTGACTGGTCTTGGAATGATAGGTCTGAGTTTTCTTCCATTGAATGGATAATCTACAGCCACGTTGAAGTCAATACCTTCATTGTAACCAACCATCCACATTTTGTGTCTAAGGGAAGAATGAATTAAGCAGGTAGTAGTAGTAGTAAGTAGGTATATATAATATAGTGTATGAAATGAAACACATATAAAAAGAAAAGGTTATTAGATATATAGAGATCTTTTTGGTTGTCAGTTGGGGTTGTGGTAATTTGAAATGGTGGAGTTGAATTTGAGAAAAAAAGGGAAAAAGAATGCAATTGCAAATGCTAACAGCTAGGGTAAGCTAGTTGGAATGAAAAGGGTGGTTATATATGGCATGGATAGGGTTGAGGGTTGAGGGATTAGGATGGATGATCATGGTATAAGTATTTTTTGTAGTTGGTTTAATAGTAGTATGAGACAAATGAAGTGAAGAGAGATGAGGTTGACTAGGCTTTAAGGAGAGAGAGAGAGAGAGAGAAAAGAGGGATGGAGTGAGTGAGGGAAGCGTGTAATTCCATGGTTGTTTCCCCTGTAACCAGAAAGCTAGGTCACAAACTAACTATGTTAGTTGCTGGAATTCCCTTCATTTTTGGCACTGCCGTAAGTGCCTCTGCAGGCACCCTTATCTTGAGAAAAGGGATCCCTTGGTAGTCATGGCTACTGGTAGTGGCAAGTCTTTGTGGTAAAATGCTTCATCACTTTCTCTCACTCTCACATTCTCACTGTGTCTTTCTTGTTCATGAAGCTAATTGCCTAAATTGGAGAATTGTAACTTGGAAAAGCTAAACTTGTTTATTTTTGAATAGCTATTTTGTGTTTATCCTTGGCCAGATGGGTTGCTTGAGTGGTTGTTTCACCTGTCATGCCTTTTAAGCTTGTTTAGGATTCTGTCTTGTTATTGTTAATAATTGTTTTGTTGATTTTGTCTGAGCATAGGTTTTTACATTTACTCATTCTAAACCAGTTGTCGATAGAGAGAGCAATCAATGTTATAAGAAGTTGCATTTTATGATACGTAATGACACCGGCTCTGCAATGGTACATGGTATGTGGTGTATTTCTTTTCTTATTGACTAAATAGGCTTGTTGAGGAATAACAAGATTACATTGTATTAAATTGGTTAGATCTTTCAAGTGTTAAAAATTATTTTAATTATCTCAGATCAATTATTGTGCTAATGTTTTAATATTCTTTTTGATACTGAATGACCTTGTGTACTCTATGATAATAGGATCTGTTGGCTACTTTGATGCAACTCTTTACAAGGATGTTCATCTTGGAAATGAACCTTCAACAGCTACACCAAACATGTTCAGCTGGTATTGAGATTTGTTTCCTATTTATTTTATTTCGAGACAACTATTTTGATTGGATAAAGATTGAGTTATCGTCTGAAGCAAAAAGGTTGAGCTATCGTTTGAAGCTTCAACTTTTGTTCCGGGAGAGGACGAAGCTGATAGTTAACCTACCAAAGATATGTAATCTGATATTGATATATGGGTGGATGTAGTTGGGAGAAAGAAAGACATAATATTTAGTCTTTGATCTATATCCAAAACATTGAATCCAAATCAGCCAACAATGCGTTATGATTCAGAGGTTAATTTAGAGGTTGATGCTTTGAGAAGTCAAGTTCATGCTTTGAACGATTCAAAAACAGGAGCAAGAATAGTTGTTGATGAAGCAACAGTTGCAACAATAAGAAAAAGAGATAGTCGAGACGAACAAAAGTTTAACTTTTTCTGATGCATTATTTGGGATTTGTTGGATCTTTTTCTCGTCCAAGTTCATCACAAAGCAACAGTGAAATTTTATTGATGAAGATAATGGGGATGATGACATGAGTAGCAATCATATTGAGTAATATTTATTTTTATTTTGTTAAATTGGTTGTATCATTTAGTTGATTATACATAGTTTTTTTTATCGTGTTTTAATTAATACTTAGTTATGATTTGTGAACATGAATAAATTTTGTTTAGAATTATCATAATAGTTGGATCATACTTTAATTCATGTTTAGAAGTATTTCATGTGGATATACCTACAGATTTCATGCGAATATATTTGTAGGAAACGTACTACATATATTTCTGCATGAAAAACCATAAATAAATACCTTAAGTTTGCTTAATATTTGCGGATTTTATTTACATTTCCTGCGGATTTATCCGCAGGTAACTTACCTACGGATACAGAAATCCTCAGGTAACAATCCATGCGGCTATGTGTAGACTACCGACAGTTGAATAAAGTAATTGTGAAGAATAAATATCTCTTACCCTGCATTGATGAGTTGTTTGACCAACTTCAAGGAGCTCAATGTTTTTCTGAGATTGATTTGCGGTCGGGGTATCACCAGTTGAAAATTAAGAGAGATGACATAACGAAGACAGCTTTCCGCACGCGTTATGGACATTACGAATTCCTGGTTATGTCTTTTGGGCTTACTAATGCCCCAACAGCTTTCATGGATTTGATGAATCGCGTTTTTAAACCATTCTTTGATCAATTTGTGATTGTGTTTATTGATGACATCCTTGTTTATTCCAAGAGTAAAGAAGAACACGAGCGACATTTAATGTTGGTTTTGCAAACCTTAAGAGATAAACAATTATATGCCAAATTCTCAAAATGTTAGTTTTGGCTGGATAGTGTGGCATTTTTAGGACATGTTGTGTCTAAGAATGGAATAAGCGTAGATCCAAGTAAGGTGGAAGCAATCCAGAATTGGCCCAGACCTACCACAGTGAAGGAGATTCGGAGTTTTCTTGGCTTAGCTGGTCATTATCGACGTTTTGTGAAGGATTTCTCAAAGATTGCATCTTCGTTGACTAGGTTAACCCAAAAGAAAGTTGAGTTCTGATGGACTGATGCAGTTTATTGTGATGCTTCTAGAGTTGGTCTCGGTTGTGTACTTATGCAACAAGGTAAAGTTATTGCATATGCATCTAGACAACTCAAGAGGCATGAGGTGAACTATCCCACACATGATTTGGAAATGGCTGCCGTTATTTTTGCTCTTAAGATTTAGAGGCATTATCTATATGGTGAAACTTGTGAGATTTATACTGACCATAAAAGTCTTAAGTATATCTTTCAGCAGCGAGACTTAAATTTAAGACAAAGAAGATGGATGGAACTCTTGAAAGATTTGTTGGTATTTATGACCTCGAAATAATCGGAATGTATCAGTTCTTTAAGAAATTAAATCAATTTCATACACACAGCGGAATTTAAATTGCGGCATACAAAATTAGCAATTGCAAGTAGATGGATAAGAGATTAACCAAGATGCATGCAAGTCAAATTACCAGATTAAACACTATTACCTAACACAGAATATGTTTAACATGCATCTAATATTAATCACATATACAGATATTGCAAGATAGAAAATTAAAGGAGTTAAGGGTTAGAGAAGATTGCACCAAGAATTTATACTGGTTCAGTTGTCAACTTGACAACCTACATCCAGTCCTGATAATCCAATCGGATTTCAGATTTCTTCTCCAATAGAAAGAATCAATTACAGATTGTCCAGTTTCATCCCCGAAACCTATCTATCTTAATGATCTCTTTCCTATTGATCACCCTCTGATCCTTGTAGATACTCAGCAATCTAACACAGAATCAAAGTACGACTCTTTCTTGTTGAGCACTCTCACCCAAGAAAGTAGCCACCAGTTTCAAGCTGGCTTTTCTCGCTTTTCGTTTCTTTTCAAAGTATTATTACAAACTGAATAAAGGAAGAACAAAAAGAAGTCTTCAATCTTTGGTCAATGTGACTTCTCACGATTCTGGATATTCCAAGATTGTTCATGAGAACCATGTCTTTCAAGATCACTTTTTCAGCTCTCTTATTGATTGTTGATAATCTCTTTGGTTGTGATCTGAAAAAAGCAATCTCAGTGTGTTAACCAAGTGTTATTGAGAGTTCTTTTGTATATCAAGAATATTCAAAAGTGTTTATCAGATTGTTATTGAAAGAATGATTGAAAGACAGTTTATATAGTTTCTGAAAAACATCTTAATAAATCGATTTACCAATCGATTTCTTAAAGTAATAAAACCGGTCTAATCGATTTGCCAATCGATTATCGCGTGTCTTGTTTTTCTTGAATCTTGAAACTATATAAGCCAATCGATTTACCAATTGATTCTTTAAACAACCTTTTTCAGTGATTATGTTAAGACTTATATGCATCGATTGCAGATATTATGTTCAAAGTAAAACACATACCAATCGATTTCGTAATCGATTTATTAAGTTTTCATAATCGATTAACAAATACTCAGAATCGATTTGGCCACAAGCTCAGAGTTCACTGAGATTTCAAAAAGTTCTTTCAATCGATTTGCCAATCGATTGTGTTTAAGTCAGTGACTCAGCTATTTTGATGTTAATCGACGTGCCAATCGATTTGTATGTATTTGTCTGAAAAAGTTCTTACCTGGTGTTTAGTTCAATCGATTTCCCAATCGATTGCAACCAAACTTAACTTGATTGAAATTTTACACAATAGATTGTCCAATCGATTGTGTTTGTCACAGGGAAAAGTTATTTTGCAAATGATATTTAAGCAATCGATTTGCCAATCGATTACCCTCAAAAACTGGGGTGTCACTGTGACTTTGTACAATCGATTTCCCAATCGATTTATTTCAATCAGGTTTACTTTGTGAAATGTATAATCGATT
The DNA here is from genome assembly GCA_002896235.1 of Cicer reticulatum. NCBI lineage: Eukaryota > Viridiplantae > Streptophyta > Magnoliopsida > Fabales > Fabaceae > Cicer > Cicer reticulatum. Next base: position 109,987 of record PGWS01037638.1, read on the forward strand.
TGTCAATCGATTAGCCTGTAAAACAGGGTGCTACTGACTTGTGCAAATTTTTCATTTCTAATTTAGTCATCGATTTCCCAATCGATTATACCCAACACAAACAGTTGTGTTTCCTTACACCCTTGTTATGAAAATCGATTTCCCAATCGATTTACTTCAGTCAAAAATCAACTTTTGTTGATTTCTGTGTGTTCCAAGCAAAATGTTCCAAGTGTGTAGGATTGGATTTGTTGTTCCTGAAATCTTGCTCAATTCAAATATTAGATTTATCATGTGGTGTATGAACATTGTATGTTTGTTAATTATGTCAAAATTTAGGATTCAAAGGACTAAAGTCCAACAAGATTATGATTGCACAATCTTATACTGATAAGAGACAACTCAAAGTAGGCAAAAATATTATTCTGATAAGAGACATCATCCCTTAGAGTTTTCAGTGGGAGAACATGTATTCCTACGAGTCTCACCAATGAAAGGAGTTTTGCGATTTGGTAAGAAGGGGAAGCTAAGTCCGAGACTCATTGGACCATTTGAAATTTTAAAAAGGGTCGGACCAGTAGCGTATCGCTTGACACTTCCACCGGATCTCTCGGGAGTTCATCCAGTTTTTCATATTTCGATGCTTCGAAAGTATCTTCATGACCCTTCTCATGTCATTAAGCATGAAGACGTACAATTAGATGAAAGTCTACCATACGTTGAGCATCTGGTAGCTATATTAGATCGCCAAGTGAGACGTTTACGCTCAAAAGATATTGTTTCAGTAAAAGTCCTTTGGCATGGTCCATCCGGTGAAGAAACAACTTGGGAAACCGAAGAAGTCATCTGTGCAAAGTACTCACACTTATGTTGAAACTCAAGGTTAGTGGTATATTAAATAAATAAAAAGTCAAAATAAATTCGACGGACGAATTTTTATAAGGGGAGGAGATTGACACGTCTCGTGTCCTTTTATAAACGAAAATATATATAATAATAATTAATTTCAAATAATAGTAATAATAATAATATATAAAATCCACTTTTTCCTTTTCTTTTCATTTCACTCTTCCCCCTTCTTCCTTCTCTTCCTCTCAACAACTCTATATCCCCCATTTTCATTATTTTCATTTCTCTTCATTTCTTATCCTTACCCATCTCCTTGCTTCTTATCACTCATATACTCAAACCCTCAACCCTTAAAAGAGATTTAACATGGTCCCCACAAGCTTAATTATCCTCAAACTCCTACAAATTCTTCTTGGTTGAGATTTTTGGGTTAGGGTTTGTGTTCTAAGGAAGTAAAAAGGTACCCATCTCTTGAGAGTTGTTTGATTGAGACTTCATTGAGAAGTAAATGGCACAACTCTAATCCTAGTATGAATTCATAGAAAAATGTAGTTTTGTTTAAAAATCTTATTTTTGTGTTTAGGGTTATATTAAACGATTTTTAGGGTTTCCTAGAGTTAGCTAAACTTTAGAATTTTTTTTCTAAAGTCTTGGAAATATTTTGATACTCAGATTTGTCAGTTGATACACTGCCGACTACTCTAAGTTGTTGGGAGAGCAACTTAGACGATTCTCCATAACTGTGAGTTGACACGATCATCGTGCATATATTTTACACTGCTATTATTATTATTATTTTACTTGTTTTCTATATTAAAGTATTTATTGAAAAATTTGTGAAACACAACCTTTGAAATTTTTCTCGATTTCGTCAATTATTTCAATTAACGGTCGTTGTTATGTTATATGTTATATTCTTGATTTACGTATGAGCTACAGTATTTAAATCTTGAATTGTTATGCGATTGAGTATGTTTTTCATGAATTACGATGAAATGATTTTTAATACGTGTTTTGGGAAATTGGTGTTATAATTATTAAATCGTTAACTGCGTTAGGTGCACCTAGTTACCACGTGTTGATTAGGGAGAGTTAACCGTTAGATGGAGCCGCCCCTACGAGAGAGGTCATCCATAGGAGGAGAGGGCTATCAACGAGATGTAAAGCTCCCTAATTGATACGTGATGATACGTTGCGGGATTGAGAGCGAGAGGTCATCCGTTAGATGGAGCCGCCCCTAAGGGAAAGGCCACCCTTAGGAGGAAAGGGCTATCAATGAGAAAAAGCTGCCTCTTGGTTCTAAAAATTTGTATTGTTACTTGTTGGATTTTTATGATGAATTTTTAAGGTTGTTCTATTTTGATTCCGTTTCGTTATATCACTGGATTTTTAATATTTCTGTCAAGCGATTAAACAGTTATTCGTGCCTTTTGTGTTTCCCTTCTCATTGATGGTGGTTGTTGTCTCCTCACTAAGTCTTTGTGACTTACCCCTTTATGTTGCTTATTTTTTTCAGATTCGCAGGCAGTTGAGTAGAAATCTGTTATTTGATTCAAGTCTCCACATATTTCTTTTTGGTAGGCCTCTTTGATTGAGGACCATTTTTGTAACGTCTGTTGAGTCTATGTAATTTGCAGCTATTTTGGAGTCTAGAAATTTTTTGGAAATTGTATTAAACGATTAGATTATGTTCTTTGAATTGTGACTGAATTGAGAATTTAACAGGGATTTTATAAATTTTGGAATGTTGAAGTTACAGAGGATACTCTGTCGAAATTTTCGAGGAAAAGTATATATATATATATATACACACATTTTTTGAAATGTTTAGGGAACGATTTAGTGTTTAATTGTTAAGTTAGTTGGTAGGTTTGCCAGGCTAGGGGTATAGCTTGCGCGCCGGTCACAACATTTAAATTTCGGGTCGTGATAAAGTTGGTATCAGAGCTCGGTCGTAGGTCCTAATAGCTGCAAACATAGGGTGATAATAGATTCTTGTCAGTAAATGGTGTGTACCCGGGCACAACTTACTTGCAAGGGCTATTAGCACTCTATGAGAGTCTCATCTGTTGTTAGAAATCTGTGTTTAAATTCATCATCACTACCTCTCCACAAATTTCTTGTCGTCTTTATTCAATATTTGATCAAATGTTCTTTGAATAGGTGAGAATGCCACCCAAGACTAGGAATCCTAATATAAGGGAAAATGTTGATGAATCAATTTCTCAAGCTCAAGGCGTTTCGTCAACGAGGCCGTGTTTCAGTTCGTGCTCGAAATAGGCGTCGAGCTAATGTTGGCGGACGTGGTTTGAATGCTGATGTTGAGGTACCTAGGAGGAGGCGCATAAATCCAGCCATGGAAGAGTTTGCTGCTGGTCTGCAGGGATTACAAACAGGTTGTGCAACAACTTGTTGGGGTTGTCGTCAGACAACAACAGGAGGGTGATCAAAGGCATGAAAATGTCAATGGTCAACAAAGAGGTTAGACAAGTTGAGCATCAAACAACTGCTGCAACGAGGGGTATTGAGGTTACTTTACCAGACTTCATGAAGCTTAAACCCCTACTTTTTCTGGGTCTAGTGCGACAGATGATCCACAACAATTCATTGACAGTCTATAACGGCTTTGGAGAGCATTGGGTTGTTTTGAAGGTAAGAGCAGTAGAACTGATATCATTTCAACTAATAGGTGTGGCACGTGATTGGTTTGATATAGTGTCATGTGATAGACAAGTGGGGTCACCTCCGTTAGCATGGAGAGAGTTTTTCTCAGTTGTTCAAGGCTCGTTTTCTTCCGAAGAGTGTTAGAGATGGATTAGCTTATGAGTTTGAGCGATTGGAGAAAACAGAGGGTATGACAGTTCAGAGTATAGTGCCGTTTTACACAGCTCTTTAGACATGCTCCTTATCCTATCACTGAAGAGATGCGTGTTTAGAGGTTCATTAGAGGATTGAAGGATTGTTATTTAGATCTGTGGTTGGGTCGAATTGTTCTACTTTTGCTGAGGTTTTTGAGTTTGGCCCCTTTGATTGAGCAACGACAGAAGGAAAAAGGAGGCAGTAGACAAGATTCACATAAGAAGCAAAGGATTGAAGGATCTTACAGTAACTATTCAAATCGCGGTGGTGGATCTATTTTGGTTATCAGGGGCAACAAAGACTCATGTCTCCAAGGGGTGGTCATAGTGGGCAATCTTCTAGACAGTGCAGATTCGTAGATCAGATTCTAGAGCAGCATCCACAATCCATTTTCCCTCATAGACATTCTGGTGTTTCAGCTACACGATGTTCTACTTGTGGTAGGTTTCACTTCGGGAATTGTTCTAGAGATGGTAATGTTAAGGTGTGCTTACCAATGTGGCCAAATAGGTCACATCCGGAGGGATTGTCCTGTAGATACGACACATCCATCCTCTAGTTATGCATCAACACCAACAGCTTTGGCATCTTCTCAGACTCATTCTGCATCTGTGCGTCAGAGTGGAAATTCTTATGTCAGAGGTTCAGGAACATTTCAGCAGCGCGGGTAGAGGATTTGGTGGTAGAGGTCAGATACCAGCAGGAAGAGGTCAGGCTCGAGTGTTTGCTTTGACTCATCAGGATGCTCAGACATCCAATGTGGTAGTTACAAGTATACTTTCTATATGTTCTAGAGATGCTCATGTTTTGTTTTGATCCTGAGAGCTACACATTCTTTTGTATCCTCGTGGTTTGCTACTCAAACTGGTAAATGTTCATCTTCTTTAGAAGAGCCTTTAGTTGTAGCTACACCTGTTGGTGGAAATTTGCTTGCTAAGTCGGTGTAACGTTCTTGTGATGTAATTATTGATGACAAGGTGTTGCCCGGTAGATTTAGTAGTTAGTGACTTGATAGATTTCGATGTGATTTTGGGTATGGATTGGTTGGCTTTGCATCATGCCACTTTGGATTGTCATAACAAAGTGGTGAAATTTGAGATATCAGGACAACCAATCTTCTCGTTTCACATAACCAAATCTCAGCCTTGGCAGCTAGCAAGTTAATGAGAAGAGGTTGTCAAGCGTACTTAGCCGTGGTAAGGATACACAAGTGGCTGAAGAGGAATTGGAAAAATTCCAATAGCATGTGAATTTCCAGATGTTTTTCCTGAAGAACTTCCTGGGTTACCACCTGATAGGGAGATTGAATTCTCTATAGACTTAGTTCCAAACACTCATCAATATATCTATACCTCCTTATCGTATGGCACTAGCAGAACTTAAAGAGTTACGGGAACAACTTCAAGATCGTCTTGATAAAGGTTTTATTCGTCCAAGTTCTTCTCATTGGGGAGCACCCGTCTTATTTGTAAAGAAGAAAGATGGATCCATGCGGCTATGTGTAGACTACCGACAGTTGAATAAAGTAACTGTGAAGAATAAATATCTGTTACCCTGCATTGATGAGTTGTTTGACAAACTTCAAGGAGCTCAATGTTTTTCTAAGATTGATTTGCGGTCGGGGTATCACCAGTTGAAAAAATTAAGAGAGATGACATAACGAAGACAGCTTCCCATCTTCTTTCTTATCCTTCCCATCTCCTTGCTTCTTCTCACTCTATTACTCAAACCCTCAACCCTTAAAAGAGATTTAACATCCCCACAAGCTTAATTTCTCAAACTCCTACAAATTCTTTGGTTGAGATTTTTGGGTTAGGGTTTGTGTTCTAAGGAAGTAAAAAAGGTACCCATCTCTTGAGAGTTGTTGATTGAGACTCATTGAGGTAAATTCATAACTCTAATCCTAGTATGAATTCATAGAAAAAATGTAGTTTTGTTTAAAAATCTTATTTTTGTGTTTAGGGTATATTTAAATGATTTTAGGGTTTCCTAGAGTTAGCTAAACTTTAGAAATTTTTTTTTCTAAAGTCTTGGAAATATTTTTGATACTCAGATTTGTCAGTTGATACCCTGCCGGCTACTCTGAGAGTTGTTGGAGAGCAAACTTAGACGATTCTCCATAACTGTGAGTTGACGACGATCATCGTCATATATTTTACACTGCTATTATTATTATTTTACTTGTTTTCTATATTAAAGTATTTATTGAAAAATTTGGGAAACACAACCTTTGAATTTCATCTCGATTTCGTCTATTTATTAATTTAACGGTCGTTGTTTTGTAATATGTTATTATTTTGATTTACGTATGAGCTACAGTATTTTAAATCTTGAATTGTTATGCGATTGAGTATGTTTTTCATGAATTACGATGAAATGATTTTTTAATACGTGTTTTGGGAAATCGGTGTTATAATTATTAAAATCTTAACTGCGTTAGGTGCACCTAGTTACCACGTGTTGATTAGGGAGAGTTAACCGTTAGATGGAGCCGCCCCTACGAGAGAGGTCATCCATAGGAGGAGAGGGCTATCAACGAGATGTAAGCTCCCTAATTGATATGTGATGATGCGTTGCGGGATTGAGAGGAGAGGGCCATCCGTTAGATGGAGCTGCCCCTAAGGGAAAGGCCCACCCTTAGGAGGAAAGGGCTATCAATGAGATAAAGCCGCCTCTTGGTTCTAAAAATTTGTATTTGTTACTTGTTGGATTTTATGATGATTTTAAGGTTGTTCATTTTGATTTCGTTTCGTTATTCACTGGATTTTTAATATTTCTGTCAAGCGATTAAACAGTTATTCGTGCCTTTTGTGTTTCCCTTCTCATTGATGGTGGTTGTTGTCTCCTCACTAAGTCTTTGTGACTTACCTTTATGTTGCTTATTTTTTCAGATTCGCAGGCAATTTGAGTAGAAATCTGTTATTTGATTCAAGTCTCCACATATTTCTTTTTGGTAGGCCTCTTTGATTGAGGACATTTTTGTAACGTCTGTTGAGTCTATGTTAATTTGCAGCTATTTTGGAGTCTAGAAATTTTTTGGAAATTGTATTAAACGATTAGATTATGTTCTTTGAATTGTGACTGAATTGAGAAATTTAACAGGGATTTTATAAATTTGGGAATGTTGAAGTTACAAAGGATACTCTGTCGAAATTTTCGAGGAAAAGTGTATATATATATATATATATATATAATAAACATTTTTTGAAATGGTTAGGAAACGATTTAGTGTTTTATTGTTAAGTTAGTTGGGTAGGCTGCCAGGCTGGGGTATAGCTTGCGCGCCGGTCACGACATTTTAAATTTCGGGCCGTGACAGTGGTTTTGTGTTGTAGTCTTGTGTAGCGGTTTGTGTGTCGTAGTCTTTTAGAACGACTTTTTTTTTTTGTGTCGTAGTCCTTTTGATTTATGTGTGGTCAAAATTTGGACAGTGAAACTTCGATACAATGAAATTGGGCTATTTTATCTTGAAGACTTTGTGGTTGATAGTCTACCTATCAAAATTTCAACAGTTCCACGAAACTTTTTAAAATGAGCGACCTAGTCCGGGAATCAACCCGATTATATCTTCAATGGCATAAATTGATTTTGAAATTTTTTTCAAAACTGTCCATGTTACCGAAGAAATTATTTGATTTGGTGCCTTTAATTTCAATAATTGTTAAAATGAGGCAAACATAAAAAGATAAGAAAGCTAAAGAATTAACTCATGGGAGGATAATGATTACTCTATAAGAATTATAGGCTTATTGGACTTGCTGATGATATGTATAAACTACTACAATTCTAACTTTACTGTGAGCCACTACCTCAAGTATCAAAATGACGATGATAGATTCGCGGGGGCTCACTTCTGTAAATTTCAGAAGATAACTCATGATATCATCTATTAAGATACGCCACTCATTCAGAAGATAGGCCACTCACTTCTGTAAATTACATGTGTGATTTTAATTTTGACATGCTAGACTATATGATGTGAACATATCTGATTTCAAACTTAAGCAACTTAGGTTTAATTCCAAAGTTATCTTTAAATGAACTAGATATCTAATTTCTTCCTAAGTGATGAACTTAATATTAAAACCAACTTGTTTAATATTAATTCCAATTTAACAGTAATAGATTCAACAATTTATTCAAAACTGAGATTCAAGAACACATGTATTATCAAGATAAAGAGTATAGAGATAGAGAAGTGTGCACCATGGATTTTTATACTGGTTCGACTATCACTTCGATAGTCTACATCCACTCCTGGAATCACTTACCGATTCCAGCCTTTACTAGAAATGATTTGAGTATGTTTACAGACTTTCCAACACTTCACTGCCTATACATCTAACTCAACATCAATCTTCAACAACAACCAATCTATCCTTAAGAACTAATCGCCAAGCTCTAGCAAGATCAGATTGAGATCTCTTTTAGATGATCACACACACTCTAAAAGATGACCACCAGTTTCACAATACTGGATTTTCAAACACTTTCTTTTACAAAGATAATTCTTTCAAAAAGACTAAAAACACTTGATTCAATCACAATGAATTCTCACACTAAGTATTTGCCAATAAATTTTGTGAGTTATAATAGTTTTTCTCAAAGTGTATTTTTCGAAAAGTGAATGAGATTCTTTTTGTTCTTTCTCTGTATTTCTATTATTATAAAAATTGTGATTGATTTCAGTTTATATAGTTTCAGAAAAACATCAGACAAATCGATTTCCCAATCGATTTTATTCATGCGTATTACCAGCTCAATCGATTTCCTAATCGATTTCGCGTTTCTTGTTTTTCTTGAAATTCTTGAAATAGATGAACTAATCGATTTGCTAATCGATGTTTTTAATGCATATATCAGAAATTGACACTCAATTCATATCAGAGTCGATTGAGTAATCGATTATAATTGTTTTGTTCAAAATGTGAGATCAAGCAATCGATTACTCAGTCGATTCATTTTCACTAACTTAATCGATTTGACAATGGGCTAATTTCTCTCTGTAACTCAGACACTCAATCAAATCGATTTGCCAATCGACTGGTTTCTCCCTGTAACTCAGACACTTAATCAAATCGATTTGCCAATCGACTGATTTCTCCCTGTAACTCAGATATTTAATTTCAATCGATGTGCCAATCGATTATGCAGTATGTTTTCTGATAAATGATGAACTGATTCATTTATGCAATCGATTATCCAATCGATTTCTTTTAATCACAGAACACAGGTCTGATAAAAAATATTTAAGTAATCGATTTGCTAATCGATTGTCTCAGTGAAAGCTTTGTTCTGTGAATCAGAAAATCGATTAACCAATGGATTAGTAGAAAGCCTGTAACTTAAGAAAGTATATCAATCGATTGTCCAATCAATATCCTTTAATCATAGAACACATGTCTGATACAAACCTTTAATTAATCGATTTGCTAATCGATTAACATAGTGAAAACTTGGTTCTATGACTCAGAAAATCGATTAATCAATTGATTTACCAATTGATTGATTAACATACTTAATTTATGATTTCGGTTTTTAATTGGCAAATATTAGATGTGTGAAATCATAATGATGAATCTAACTAATAAACACTACGAATAATAGACACATTTACACATAATCTTCAAGCCTTGTATGATATGATCAATATTTGCTTGATTGCTTGAGATCCAAGATTTGTCGAAGTGTAGTGTTTGATTCTTTCCTGAAATGTATCTCAACTCAAACTATTAGATTAATCAGATTATGCATATACATTGTATGTTTGGAGGTTATATCAAAATCATAGTCAAGGAGGCATATATCTTACAATCTCCCCCTTTTTGATTAAATGACAAACATACAATTTAACTTTGAGTTTACATTTCAAAATTAAAACTTAAAACTCCCCCTGAATTTTAGAGTTCATAATTCATTTCAATTTTCAGATTTTCAGTACATGATAAGATAAGCATAATATTCATTCAAATTTTCCAAAATTCAGATTCTCCAAGTTAAATTCATTCATTCAAATTCTCCCATTTTGTCATTAAATTCAAAAAGAAGATACAAGAGAATAATGATGCAAAATCTATAAGAGATATACTGAAAAAAAAAATAACAAAACAACAAAGAAAACAAAAGCCAAAGCACTAATCTAGGGTTGTTCCTCATTCTGTTGCAGATTAGTAGTGGGGGAATGAGGTTCATCTTCTTGATTGGCCACTTGTGTGCCAATGCCAGCTATGTCTTCAAATGACATCTTGAGACCCAAATGGTCTTGGATGGCATCTACATCCTGAACAATTGAGTTGAGGGTTGTTTGGAGTCACACAAGGGAGGCTTCCACCTTAGCATTGTGTTTAGCTTGAGACTCCATAAATTCCAGCAACTTAGCTAAAACCTCATATTGGTTTTCAGCTTGCTCAGGTTGTTCAGCATTTGGTTGAGCCCTTGTCCAAATACCATTGATCTTTTTCAACTGCATTTGGTTGACAGTTGATTCCCCAAAAATCAGAGTTGTTTTTACTGATTCTTCATTGACAACTGATATTTTAAAGTGTCTCAGAATCTTTGTGATCATCTGAGGGTAAGGGAGCATTTTCTTTCCTTGTGTTGTTTCCAACATATTAGCCAGCACAATCTAAGCCCAACTCATCTTGAGTTCCTTGTAAAGGCCCCAAAGCAAAGTAATGTCAAGCCTTTGAACTACAGCATGATTCCCTGATCTAGGTACCAACATTCTGGTTAGCACATACATCAGCATCCTATGCTGGACTTTCATTTGACCAATAGGGATAGATATGCTTTGCACAAACCCTTCAACCAACAAGTCTTGAATGGTTGTGTGTCTATCTACTGATGTTTCCCAAGCATCATCAGTAGAATATGGATTGGTCCTGCCATCAACACCTTCTCCATAGAAGGGCAGTCCTGACAGCCTGGAGAACTCCCTAAAAGTCATGGAAATTTTCTTCCCTTTAACTTCAGACTCAAATCCAAAGTATGTGAGTGTGAAGTTTGAGTAGAAAGCTCTAATGAGTCTTGGATAGATTTCCAGAGAGCAGGATAGAAAATCTATCAATCCATGAAATTTGAGATGGTTTTGGAATGTGAATCCATTTGCATCAAAGTAGGCAAAATCCATAGTTCTTGCCTCATGGATTTTCCTCTTTGGGAGGTTGAGGCTTCTTTGGCTGAGGGGACGATGTGGTTTTCTTCTTCTTCTGGGTTGGCCCTTTCATGGCATCACCCATCAGTTTTTCAATTTGAGGAACCTTCCTCTTTTTGGTTTGTCCTTGATCAGTTGCAATGGCCTTCCCTTTATCCTTTGCCAATACCTTATGAGTAGGTATAGAAACTCTCTTTGCAGGAGGGGAAGTAGGTTGAGGAGAAGGAGTTCTTCCACTAGAGGTTGAGGAAGAATCTAGGGAAATGGATTTTGAATAAGATGATTGTGGTTTCTCACTTGTCTGTTTTACTCTTGCCATTAGAGAGATTTTTGGAAATTTGAGAGGTTTGAGAAGATTGAGAAGTATCAAAGCACAGAGAAATAGAGTTTGGGGAGAGGTTGATAGTGAAAATGTGATTTGATAGTGAAAATGAGTTGAGAAATTGATTTAGGGATTTATATGGGACTGTTCAGAGTCGGTTTCTAAATCGATTTTATTTCACATTTGCGCGCAAAAAGTCGATTGTCAAATCGATTTTGTTACCGTTATTGGAGGGAAATGAAAGGTTTCCGTTACAACTGCCTCCAACGGCTAGTATTTTTGCAACAGTCATATTTCAAATCGATTTCCAAATCGATTTTCCTAAGTAAATGTTCAATGGATAAATCGATGTCCAAATCGATTTCTATATCAGTTCAGGAAAACTTCTCATAACAGCATCGATTTCCAAATCGATTTCTTTGAAGATATTGATCATACATGGATTTCAATCGACTTCCAAATCGACTTATTTGGCTCACAGTTTTTATAATTTGACACAATTGATTACCAAATCGATGCTCGTGTTTGAGTTTGGAAAATTTCTCAAATCTTTGGATTTCTGGGAGAAATAATCGATTATGTAATCGATTTTTTAAAACTATTTTCCATATCCTCAATCGATTCACCAATCGATTGGTTTTATGTATATTTTGTCACATCTATTCTGGTTCAGCATTTGTTGCTAACACAGATTACTAAATCGATTATGAAATCGATTGATGAGTTTTATATTTTGACAATTGAGAAACTTTGTAGCATAAGTCGATTCTTAATTCGATTTTGTAATTTTGACATAGGATAGTCGACGTGCAAATCGACTTATCTATTGTAAATTAAGAAATTTAGAGAGAACATCGATGTCTCAATCGATTTTCTACAGAGATCATATTTCATTTTGATCCATTATACCAAGTTTAATTCTAATATAGAAGAAACTTTCTTTGGGTAGGGCTTTGGTAAAGATATCAGCTAATTTTGGTATTGATCTCTAATGAAATGATGTCTAATCTCTATATGCTTTGTTGAGTGCATAATAGGATTCTTTGTGATATTTATGGCACTAGTGTTGTCACACATTATTGGCACAGTTCCAAGATCAACACCAAAGTCAGAAAGGTGTTGTTTCATCCATAATATTTTGTGCACAACAACTTCCAGCAGCTACATATTCAGCCTCAGCTGTTGAAAGTGCATTTTGCTTTTTGCTATGCCAAGATACAAGTGAATTCCCTAATAGATGGCAAGTACCAGATGTACTTTTTCTGTCTAATTTGCAACCAGCAAAATCAGAATCAGAATAGCCAACAAGAGTGCAAGTTGATCCCTTAGGATACCATAAGCCTAGATGTTTGGTTCCTATTAGATATCTGAAAATTCTTTTGACTGCACTTAGATGGGATTCCTTAGGATTAGCTTGATATCTTGCACACATGCAGACACTAAACATAATGTCAGGTCTACTAGCTGTAAGATATAATAAAGATCCTATGATGCCTCTAAACATGGTCATATCCACATATTTTCCCTTTTCATCTTTATCCAAATGACAAGCTTGACACATGGGTGTATCAATAGGTTTAAATTTATCAAAGCCAAACTTCTTTAAGAGATCATTACAATACATGATTTGACTTAGGAAAAATACCATTCTTGCTTTGATTGATTTGAAATCCTAAGAAGAAGGTTAATTCTCCCATCATGGACATTTCAAATCTTCCTTTCATTATATTTTCAAATTCTTTGCAAAGCTTACTGTTTGTGGATCCAAAAATTATGTCATCAACATAAATTTGGACAAGCAGAATGTCTTTTCCCTTTTTCTTTATAAAGAGTGTTTTATCAACATTTCCTCTTAAAAAATTTTGTTGTATGAGGAAATTACTGAGTTTTTCATACCAAGCTCTTGGAGCTTGTTTCAATCCATAGAGAGCTTTTGTTAGTTTATAAACATGGTTTGGAAAAGCAGGATCCTCAAATCTTGGAGTTTGACTAACATAAACCTCCTCTTGGATATCTTCATTTTAGAAAAGCACTTTTTACATCAATTTGATACAATTTAAAATCCATGATACAAGCATAAGCAAGCAAAATCCTAATTGCTTCTAATCTGGCTACAGAAGCATAAGTCTCATCATAATCAATACCTTCCTCTTGGTTGTAGCCTTTAGCAACTAGTCTAGCCTTATTTCTTGTTATTACTCCATTCTCATCCATCTTATTCCTAAACACCCATCTAGTTCCAATAATATGTTTGTTTTCTGGTTTATGAACTAAGATCCATACTTTGTTTCTCTCAAATTGATTAAGCTCTTCTTGCATGACAATTATCCAATCATTGTCCAAGAGACATTCTTTTATATTCTTAGGTTCTACTTGAGAAACAAAAGCTGTGAAGTTACAGAATTGTCTAACGGACTTTCTAGTAGCAACCCCTTTAGAAATTTCTCCTATGATGTTGTCAATACGATGGTTTTTGTTGAATTTCCATTCCTTAGGTAACTCATCTTCCCTTATAGGTTCTATGTAATCAATGTCAGTTGGAGGTAATGTTTCATTTGGTTCTTTTGGATCTGATTCTACAAATTCATCAAGAGAATCACCAACTATAAGAGGGGTACTGTTCAAGTTTTTGGTAAACATTTCATCAAATTTTACATGAACAGATTCCTCTATAGTTTTAGTTCTTTTATTGTAGATCCTATAAGCCTTACTAGATTGTGAATATCCTAGAAAAATTCCCTCATCTGCCTTAGAGTCAAATTTCCCTAGAGGCTCTTTTCCATTATTCAATACAAAACACTTGCATCCATTCTAAAATAGGCAATATTTGGTTTTCTACCTTTGTATATTTCATTGGGTGTTTTTCTAAGGATAGGCCTAATTAGAACTCTATTCATCACATGAGTAGCTGTGTTTATTGCATCAGCCCAAAAGTATTTTGGAAGCTTAGAGTCATTAATCATTGTTCTAGCAAGTTCTTCTAGAGCTCTATTCTTCCTTTCTACAACTCCATTCTGTTGTGGAGTTCTTGGAGCTGAGTAAATGCGGTGAATTCCTTTTTTATCACAATAATTGTCAAAAGATTCATTTTGAAATTCTCCACTATGATCACTCTTAATGGAAACTATTTTCTGATTCTTCTCTTTTTGAACTTGATTTGCAAATTTTTTGAAAATTGAGAAGGCATCACTTTTGTGAGACAGAAAATAAGTCCATGTATATCTAGAGAAATCATCAACTAAAACATAGCCATAAAGATTTCCTCCAAAACTTTTTACTTGAGAGGGACCAAATAGATCCATGTGAATCAATTGTAGAACTCTATTAGTTTGTACTAAGTCTATTGGTGGGAAAGATGACTTGACTAATTTACTTTTTCTCACAAGAGTCACATAATTTGTCCTTAGTAAATTTTTCTGTTTGGAAGACCTAGCACTAGTTGTTTGCTAACAAGTTTGTTAAGATGGTTTATATGTATGGTAGCTATTCTCTTGTGCCATAACCAATCTTCATTAGATTTAGATAACAAACAGCAAACATTATTTGCAGGCAAAGAGTCAAGATGTAACCCTATTAACTTTATTTTTGGTTCATTATATGTTATTTACCCTTTCACCTACCAATTTTAAGCTATCATCTTCCTTGTGCTCAAGTGTACAAGTATGTGATGTAAAACATACCTGGTAGCCTTTATCGCAAAGCTGACTAATGCTAAGCAGATTGTGTTTCAAACCTTTTACATAGAGAACATCCTTGATTACCGTTGTTGATTCACTCCCTATGTCTCCAGCACCAAGTATTTTGCCTTTGTTATTGTCACCATACATTACATGTCCTCCGTCTTTTAAATTAAGAGATATAAATTTGATTTGTCTCCAGTCATATGCTTGGAACATCCACTGTCTAGGTACCATGAGTGGGTTTTGGATGTCAAGCAGCCCTGCAAAACAGAATTCAGACTTTGGTTTTAGGTACCCAATTTAGATTGGGTCCTTGAGGGTTAGTCTCAATCATAGGTTTCTTTACTCTCCAAACTTGTTTCCATCCCTTGTTAGCAAGCTTTTTCAGTTTACAATCAAAAGATATATATCCCTTTTTGCAACAAAAATGGCATGAAAAAGCAGAGGATGTACTTTGAGTTGGTTTAATGAAAACATCATGAATTGACTTTGATCTAACAAATTTATGATTCTTTTGAGCATTCCTATTTGGTCTATATCCAATTCCAGATTTTTCATTTGCATTCTTTTGGTTGCCAAGAAAAACATTCAGGTTGTTTCTACCATTAGTAAATTTTGCTAAATCAAATTGTAGTGATTCAACCTTTCTTTCAAGTTCAATAAAACTAGTGAGTCTATCATTTGCTTTCTTTTTTAAAAGTGCATTCATGTCTTCAAGCAACTTATGATCCTTTTTATTTCTTCATACATCATGCACTGTTTTTCTAACATTTTCTTAGTGCAAATCAATTGTTTGACTACCTTAATATGTTCATCATGCAATTCATTGAAAGCATCATGCAATTCTTCATAAGAGGGATTAGAGGTAGTACTTACATCGCTATCTGAATCTGAGTTAGTGTTGGCCATTAGACACAAGTTTGCTTCTTCATCTTCTGAATTTTTAGAAGATTCTTCATCATTGTCATTCCAAGCTATGTAGGCTCTTTTAGTTTTTGAAGATGGTTGATCCTTGCCTTTAGCTTTCACAAACTTGTTTCTATTTTGTAGTTGAAAACATTCAGATTTAATGTGGCTTGATTTTCCACATTCATAGCATGTTATCACTTTGCTATCATTTGTCTCATTCTTGCTGAAGCTTTTTGTCCTTGAATTGGATGGTTTCTTTGGTTGGATTCCTTTCTTCTTCAGAAATTTCTTGAATTTTCTGACCAGCATTCCGATTTCAGGTTCTTCATCAGTTTCACTCTCGGAATCATCAGTACAAGTTTTTGGTTCAGATTTTACTTTATGAGTTTGAGCTTTCAGAGATAGTCCATTTCTTTTCCGATCAGTTTGTTCTGACTCATTTAACCGGTGCAGCTCCATTTCATGTTCTCTGAGCTTGCCAAAGAGGGTGGCAACGGTCATGCTTCCAAGATCCTTTGATTCAGCGATTGCAGTGACCTTAGGTTGCCATTCTCTTATCAATCATCTCATTACTTTGTTTATTTGTTGCTCATTGTCAATTACTTTTCCTAGAGCATTCAGATTGTTAATGACATGTGTGAACCGTGTCTGCAAGTCATTGATTGACTCATCCTTCTTCATATTGAAGAGTTCATATTCATGCATCAGAGTGTTAGTTATGGCCCTCTTGACATCAGTTGGGCCTTCATGAGTTTCTTGGAGTGTATCCCACATTTCTTTGGCAGTTTTGCAAATTTGATACCCTGAAAAACTCATCAACAGTCAAAGCAGAAGTTATTATATTTTTGGCTTTTTGCATTATAGCCAACTTTTTTTCTTATCATCATCAGACCAATCAGATCTTGGTTTCTTGATTAATGATCCATCAGTACCAGCAAGTTTAGGCACATAAGGACCATTTTCTACTGCATCTAATATGTCAAGCCCACTTGCCTCTAGAAAGATAAGCATTCTTTCTTTCCAGTACATATCAGCAGACCCATTAAGGCAGAGGGTCTAGCTAAAGAGGCACCTTCGCCCAAAGAATTCAGTAGAGGCCATTTTCTTTTTGAGAACTAGTCTAAAAGATTAGGCTCTTGATGCCAGTTGTTGGTGTAATGACCTCTATCCTTAGGAAGTTGTATACAATATTTTTAACTAGATTATCTAATTCCTTCCTAAGAGATGAACTTAATATTAAAACCAACTTGTTTAATATTAATTCCAATTTAACAGTAATAGATTCAAAAATTTATTCAAAACTGAGATTCAAGAACACATGTATTATCAAGATAAAGAGTATAGAGATAGAGAAGTATGCACCATGGATTTTTATACTGGTTCGACTATCAATTCGATAGTCTACATCCAGTCCTGGAATCACTTACCAATTCCAGCCTTTACTACAAAAGATTTGAGTATGTTTACATACTTTCCAGCACTTCACTGCCTATACATCTAACTCAACATCAATCTTCAACAACAACCAATCTATCCTTAAGAACTAATCGCCAAGCTCTAGCAAGATCAGATTGAGATCTCTTTTTAGATGATCACACACACTCTAAAAGATGACCACCAGTTTCACAATACTAGATTTTCACACACTTTCTTTTACAAAGATAATTCTTTTAAAAAGACTAAAAACACTTGATTCAATCACAATGAATTCTCACACTAAGTATTTGCCAATAAAGTTTGTGAGTTATAATAGTTTTTCTCAAAGTGTATTTTTCGAAAAGTCAATGAGATTCTTTTTGTTCTTTCTCTGTATTTCTATTATTATAAAAATTGTGATGGATTCAGTTTATATAGTTTCAGAAAAACTTCAGACAAATCGATTTCTCAATCAATTTTATTAATGCGTATTACCAGCACAATCGATTTCCTAATCGATTTCGCGTTTCTTGTTTTTCTTGAAATTCTTGAAATAGATGAACTAATTGATTTACTAATCGATGTTTTTAATGCATATATCAGAAATTGACACTCAGTTCATATCAGAGTCGATTGAGTAATCGATTATAATTGTTTTGTTCAAAATGTGAGATCAAGCAATCGATTACTCAGTCGATTCATTTTCACTAACATAATCGATTTGGCAATGGGCTAATTTCTCCCTGTAACTCAGACACTCAATCAAATCGATTTGCCAATCGACTGATTTCTCCCTGTAACTCAGACACTTAATCAAATCGATTTTCCAATCGACTGATTTCTCCCTGTAACTCAGATATTTAATTTCAATCGATGTGCCAATCGATTATGCAGTATGTCTCTGATAAATGATGAACTGATTCATTTATGCAATCGATTATCCAATCGATTTCTTTTAATCACATAACACAGGTCTGATAAAAAATATTTAAGTAATCGGTTTGCTAATCGAATGTCTCAGTGAAAGCTTTGTTATGTGAATCAGAAAATCGATTAACCAATGGATTAGTAGAAAGTGTAAGACCCATAATTTTAAAGTACACTTTATGTATTTTATATGTTTTGGATTTTGGCTCGGAGGTTTTTTAGCCAAAGTTAACAATATTATGGAGTTTATAGGATCAAAAAGTTATTTTGACACCGTTTAGAATTACTCGTCGACAAATAAATTTAAATTAAGTGCGGTAAATCCTTTACGGAGAATTTAATGCGTTACGGGTGAAATGGTAATTTAACAAATATCTAGATATTTTTGAGATATTTGTTAAGTTATATTTAATATATATATATATTTATATATATATATATATATATATATATATATATATATATACACATATATATATGTTTGCTTGGAGAGAATAGAAAGAAAGGAAACTAGAAGGAAGGAAAAGGAAAAGAAAATAGTATAAAAAGGAAAGAAGGAAAAAAAGGAAGAAAGGAAAAACAAAGGAAAGAAAAGAAAGGAAAGAAAAGAAAATTTTCCATCTTCTACCTCTGACCCGCGAACCCGTTTTCCTCCTCCTCCCATTTTTCATTTTCGTTGCTTCCTTTTCTTCAAAACTAGTGACCCAAGGTTTAGTGAGTGCTAGAACAAAGATTTCGCAACTCCACTCTTCCTCTTTGATTCGAAAACGAAGAAAAACGGTATTTGAGATTCAAACACAAACCCCTCCGTTTCTTCTAGATCCAAGCTTCATTTCGCGAAGAGTTAGAAGGGAAAGTTGCTCACTACCGTGCTACGGCGCTAGTGGACTAGTTTTGGAAGCGGTGTTGCGAGCGGAAAATTTACCGGATTTACTCACGGTGCCGGAAACGCACGTTTGAGCTAACGTTAAGGTAAGGGCTCCTTCCAAACCTTTAGTTTGCATCTAGGGCCTTATCTGTGGTTGTGTGGAAACGAATTGTGTTAGGATTGGAGTATTGTTTTGGGAAAAATGATTTTACCTAATGTATGTAAGATTTTGAATAAATGAAATTTATTATGTTGATTTGTGTTCATCGTATTTGGCATGTTCATACTTGATGTTTGTTGATTGATGTGTTTTGGTGTGAATTATGAATTGAATGTGAGAATTTGTTTGAGTTTGTTTTGTGTAGAATTTGAAAACCATTAAGTTAAATGAGTATTAAGAATGGGGAATCTCTTAATGTCTCGGTTACTTAATATTTGTTTTTTTAAAATCGTTTAAGTTAACTGGGCGTTAAGAATGGGGAATCTCTTAATGTCTCGGTTACTTAATATTTGTTTTTGAAAATCGTTTAAGTTAACTGGGCGTTAAGAATGGGGAATCTGTTAATGTCTCGGTTACTTAATATTTGTTTTTTGAAAAATCGTTTAAGTTAACTGGGCGTTAAGAATGGGGAATCTCTTAATGTCTCGGTTACTTAATATTTGTTTTTGAAAATCGTTTAAGTTAACTGGGCGTTAAGAATGTGGAATCTCTTAATATCTCGGTTACTTAATATTTGTTTTTTTTGAAAATCGTTTAAGTTAACTGGGCGTTAAGAATGGGGAATCTCTTAATGTCTCGGTTACTTAATATTTGTTTTTGAAAATCGTTTAAGTTAACTAGGCGTTAAGAATGGGGAATCTCTTAATGTCTCGGTTACTTAATATTTGTTTTTTGAAAATCGTTTAACTTAACTGGGCGTTAAGAATGGGGAATCTCTTAATGTCTCGGTTACTTAATATTTGTTTTTGAAAATCGTTTAAGTTAACTGGGCGTTAAGAATGGGGAATCTCTTAATGTCTCGGTTACTTAATATTTGTTTTTTTTGAAAATCGTTTAAGTTAACTGGGCGTTAAGAATGGGGAATCTCTTAATGTCTCGGTTACTTAATATTTGTTTTTGAAATCGTTTAAGTTAACTGGGCGTTAAGAATGGGGAATCTCTTAATGTCTCGGTTACTTAATATTTGTTTTTTTGAAAATCGTTTAAGTTAACTGGGCGTTAAGAATGGGGAATCTCTTAATGTCTCGGTTACTTAATATTTGTTTTTTTGAAAATCGTTTAAGTTAACTGGGCGTTAAGAATGGGGAATCTCTTAATGTCTCGGTTACTTAATATTGTTTTTGAAAATCGTTTAAGTTAACTGGGCGTTAAGAATGGGGAATCTCTTAATGTCTCGGTTACTTAATGTTTGTTTTTGAAAATCGTTTCAGTAAAGGAGTATTAAGAATGGGGAATCTCTTAATGACTTATTTACTGAAGGTTTTGTTTTGAAAATCGTTAAGTTAAATGAGAATTAAGAATGGGGAATCTCTTATTGTCTCGTTTACTTATGTGTGTTTTGGTAAATCGTGCAGACCCGTGATAGGTGGCACTTTGGTAAACGGTACGGGCCCGTGATAGGCAGTACGTTTACGATTTACGTTTGGTAAGTTGTGCAGACCCGGGATAGGTGGCACCTCGGTAAACAGTACGGACCCGTGATAGGTAGTACGTTTACGACTTACGTTCTTGAGGGAATTGTGTTTGTCCGTGAGAGACTGCACAGGGGTTGTCCGTGAGAGACTACGCCCTGGTTTAAGTTAGATGAGAATTAAGAATGGAGAATCTCTTAATGTCTCTTTTACTTATGTATGTTTTGGTAAATCGTGCAGATCCGTGATAGGTGGCACCTTGGTAAACGGTACGGGCCCGTGATAGGCAGTACGTTTACGATTTACGTTTGGTAAGTTGTGCAGACCCGGGATAGGTGGCACCTCGGTAAACTGTACGGACCCGTGATAGGTAGTACGTTTACGACTTACGTTCCTTAGGGAATTGTGTTTGTCCGTGAGAGACTGCACAGGTGTTTGTCCGTGAGAGACTACACCCTGTTAAATTGTGAATTGTTTGTTCATTTGGTATGTGTAGTAATTGTGTTATAAGTGTTATGTTTTGGAATTTGGTGATAACATGTTGGATTGCAATACCATTTTGAAACCCATGATGTTGTACTAATTGTGTTATAAATGTTAAGTGTATGTTTTGGAATTTGGTGATAACATGTTTGCTTGCAATACTATTTCGAAACTAATGATGTTGTAGCGATTGCGTTATCAGTGCTAAGTGTTAGGATTTGAGATTATGTATTAATGTGATTGAGTTAGTTATGAATTTTTGAAAGAATACACAGGGCAATCGATTTCCCAATCGATTGGATGGGTAAACAGGGGCTTGGCCAAATTGACAAAATCGATTAGCCAATCGATTTTGTAATCAGTTTTCAAAAATCCTTTAAGAAATCGATTGCCCAATCGATTGGGCCTTAAGTCAGGGACTCCGCCATATTCGACCAAATCGATTTGGAAATTGATTGGCTTAAAACCAGGGGGCTCAGTACTCACTCAATCGATTTCCCAATCGATTGATTTCAGCCCAGGATTCTGTTTTCATTAAAATCCTTCACCCCAATCGATTTCCCCAATCGATTGGCTCAGTGAAAATCCTCAGTTTGAGTTAGATGTTTGATTACTCATTAACTTATCCATGTCTTGATTTGTTATGTTTTCATTAGGGGATTGAGAACTTCATTTTGCTTTCATTTTTAATTGGCAAAGTATTGTATGAACTTTTCGCATATTGAAAATCCTGATAAGGTGCATGCTTAGTTAAAAAGTTATTTTTAGCATTTAAAACTTAAATGTTATGTGTTAACTGTTATTTTCAGTTGGTGACCTTTACAATTATTGTGGAAATCTGGGCTTTGCCCTCAGATGAGAGTCAGGACGATTCTACTGGTTCGTACCCTACGGACGGAAATGGAGATGGGAACGCTTGACTGCAGCTCTGTTAGGAGGATCTCATGGGGCGCGTGGAGATCACTCAGGGTGTTTAGTTGTTTTGTAAAATGATCAGACTAGGTTGTCACAGAGGGAACGGATGTCTTTCTTTTGGGGTTGCGTTTATTTTTAAACTGGAAGACTGTACTACTTTTGTTATGTATATATTTTGAATTCATGGATTAAGAATTTTTCCGCTGCTCGTAAATTCTGTTGACTTATTTGTCGTTGTATTACGACTTAAATATTTATCCAAACGTGTGTTACCTTATTTATTTTCCTGTTTTATTTTAATTCCTTTTGAAAAAAAAATACACTCACGCTTTGAAAAACGGGGTGTTACATTGTGGTATCAGAGCTTTGGTTTGGTTTTTCTTTGGGGGCTGTGGAACCTCTAGTTCTAGATTGTAGGTTAGGAGTTGTTGTCTGATCATGTGTCGGTTTAGGTGGTTCGAGTTGTCAAGTTCATAATAATAATTATGTGCTGATGTGGTCGGAAGTTATTCTTAGAATTATTGAAGTAGTGTTATGACTCTACTTGATGATGGTTTTATAGGAAAACCATGCTGCCAAGGAGGAATGACGTTCCGAGAGCCAATGTCAATAGGGATGACCGAATGGCGGAGGCTATG
Source organism: Cicer reticulatum (assembly GCA_002896235.1). NCBI lineage: Eukaryota > Viridiplantae > Streptophyta > Magnoliopsida > Fabales > Fabaceae > Cicer > Cicer reticulatum. The sequence continues at coordinate 132,617 of PGWS01037638.1, forward strand.
AATAACCTGGCTGCTTCTGTTGTTGCACAGACTGCTGCCAAGACTCAACGTGATCTCGAAAAGAGGGGAAGAGAGATCCGTGCTGCAGAGTCAAGAGGATTAAAGGACTTTCGTCGTTACAATCCTCCCAAGTTTGAGGGGTTGAGGATTCAGAGAAAGCGGATCAATGGATCCAAGAAGTGGAGAAGATCTTCGACATGATCAACTGTCAGGCGGGAGTGAGGGTCAACTATGCCACTTATATGCTACTAGGAGATGCTGAGTACTGGTGGAGGGGTACAAGGTTGTTGATGAGATCAGCTCACGAGGAGGTAAACTGGGAATCTTTCAAAGGGAAGTTTTTAGACAAATACTTCCCGATGAGTACCAGGACTAGACTGGGTGATGATTTCCTGAAACTACATCAGGGGAACATGACCGTGGGCGAATATGCTGCTAAGTTTGAATCACTATCAAGGCATTTCAGATTTTTCCGTGAAGAGATTGACGAGCCGTTCTTGTGTCATCGTTTCCAAGACGGACTAAATTGTGAGATTCAAGACTTTGTCTTACCCTTGGGAATTCAACGTTTCCAATTTCTTGTGGAAAAATGTAGAGAAGTTGAGGATATGAAGAATAAGAGAGCTAGCCGAGGAGGGAATTTTAACTCAGGAGGACCTAGTCGGGTGAAGTATCAGAACAAAGGAAAACAAGTTGCCAAACATTATAATCGACCACGTGATAACAACGGGGGACTGAATAACCCAGGGAACCAAGACTTTGGGAGGCAAATGGGACAAGGTATACGATGTTTCCGATGTGGAGAAGAGGGACATTATGCTTATGATTGTACCTTTAACAGTACTACTTGCTACAATTGCCATAAACCAGGGCACTTTGCAAGGAATTGCAAGGCTCCGAATGTGGAACCAATGGTGAATGTAGCTAGGATTACTCTTCCTACTGCTAGAGGACATGTTTATTGCGTCGACGCTGAAGTTGGAAATTTATCTAGCGATCTGATTCAATATGACTGTGCGATTACAGGTAACCCCTAACTACACTTTCTGATTCAGGGACAACCCATTCCTTCATTGCTATGGATTATGTAAATCGTTTGAAGTTGTCCGTGTTTGCTTTACTGCTAAGACTTTGACAGTAAATTATGCATGTTTACTTTGTCAAATAACCATTCAGAATAGGGACTTCTCGATTAATTTGATTGTTTACCTCTACAATAACCCAAGATCATTCTTGATATGGATGGGAAGCCCTATCATTAAGTAATGATACATTGTACTCAATGTGTCGGCGTCATACTTAGTGTTTAGGTTTGGTACTAGATGGATGTTCCGTACAAGGTGGAACATCAGCGACCTGCTGGGGTGTTGCAACCTTTAGAGATTACACGGAGTACCATCGAGTATTGTATCAGACCGTGATCCGAAGTTCACATCACATTTTTGGGAGCATTGCACGAAGCATTCGGAACGAAGCTATGATTGAGTTCACCTACAACAAATAGTTTCCATGCAAGTATTGGAATGGCTCCAGATGAGACTTTATATGGGCGCAAGTGTCAAACGCCCTTGTGTTGGTATAAGGACGGTGGAAATATGATCGTCAGACCAGAGATGGTGCAACAGACTACATCTAAGGTAAGGAATATCAAGGAGAAAATGAAGACTTCACAAGGTCGTCAGAAGAGTTACGCGGACAAGCGTCGCAGACTTTTAGAATTCGAACAGGGTGACCATGTATTTCCGAGAGTCACACCTACTACGGGAGTTGGTAGGGCATTGAAATCGAAGAAGTTGACTCCGAAATTCATTGGACCATATCAGATTTCTGCACAAATTGGGCCTGTTGCTTATCGGATTGCATTGCCTCCGATACTGTCCAACATTCATGACGTGTTTCATGTATCACAGTTGAGGAAATATCTTGCAGATTCATCGCATGTGATCGAACCAGACACAATCCAACTGAAGGATAACTTGACATTCGAAGTACCACCTGTGAGAATTGAGGACAGGAAGATTAAGCGATTGAGGACCAAGGATGTTTCGTTGGTCAAGGTGATTTGGAACCCAATTACTGGAGATGCGACTTGTAACACCCCGTTTTTCAAAGCGAGGGTATATCATTTTTTTTCAAAAGTAATTAAAAACGAACAAAGAATTAAATCAAGAAATGCTTTGGATAAATAATTGAGTTATTATATTTACATAGCAGCGGAAAAGTTTCTCCAATTACAAAATCAAAACATTTACACAACATCAAAATGGTACATGAAACCCATCCAAGATGATGTCAAACTGATAATATTAGTAAAAGTTACAGTTTCCCAAACTAAAAATACTCCCAACCAAAAAGAAGGACCCCTAGTCCCTATACACCATCCTAATCTGATCTCCTGCCAAAAAGCTATAACCCTGAAGTATCTTCCACGCGCCCGTGAGATCCTCCTAATGAACTGGCAATCACGCTTTCCCATCTCCATTCCGTCCGTTAGGGTACGAACCGGGTAGGACGTCCGACTCTCATCTGAGGCAAAGCCCAGATTTCCACATAATTGCTAAAGGTCACCAACCAGAAAATAACAGTTAACACATAGAATTAAGTTTTTAAATGCTCAAAACAACTTTTCAACTAAGCATGTACCTTAACAGGAATTTCCATATGCTAAAAGTTCATATAATTGCTTGCCAATTTAACCAATGAACTCAAAATTAAGTCTCCAACCATCAAGTATACATAATGACCAAAGCATTGATAAATCAATTGAGTAATCGATTAATCTAACTTCAAAATGAGGACTTTTGCTGAGTCAATCGA